>JAODKL010000027.1:22579080-22594438 GCA_026780765.1 Petrocephalus schoutedeni | reverse complement strand
TGACAGTGAGCTGGGATATTGATGAATAAAATGAGATGTTTAGTTTAAAAACTGTATTCAAAATGAAGCAACACACACACAGTCAAACCTCCCTTATCTGGGCAGAATAAGTAATGCCCGTAACTTAGAACATGAACAGTACAGTACAACGTACATATGTACTCAAACAAACTACATGATAATTATGAGGTGCAAGGCTTATAATAGGATATTATTTAAGTCTGAGCTAGCGAATCACCCAGTTTTATTCTTGCAGTAAATTTTAATATAGTTTATAAGTATACAGTTTATTTTTGACAAACGTCTCCGTATGTGACATTCCTCACTTCCGTCTTCCGAAGTGAAAAGCCAACTGCAAGAAGTCTCTATTGTTTCTTTAAAGGTGATCAACCTAACCTTACTTCTAAATAAAGAAGGTGATGATATCTGACGCAAGTCCCTTGCGTCTTTCAGTCTTGAGCAAGCAGTTTTTCACAAGCCCTTAAAGCATAGCTTGACAATAGGAGACGTGCATGGGCCGGGTGTGGGCCTACCGTGTTGTGCTGCTCCATCCACGGGCTGCGTCGGGATGAGCCGTTCTCCATATCAGGCCCTACAGAGCTGCCGGGAACATCTGCCATGACGGACACATCTGGACGTGGGAAAAGGGGGGAAACCATTAGTCATGTCATTCATCCCGGAAATTCCCAACATTAGGCTGCAGGGAACAGCCATGTTCTCGCTTCAGATATAATGTTACCCCTGTTTGCATTGGGTATCACATCACATATGACTCAAATTTCACACCAGCCACGCCGTGACCACAGTTTCCTCGCGCGCCGCCACTAAGAAAACTATCAGTGGTGGACATTTACAAGAAAGCGGACCAATATCGCCATCTTCCAAAACCAGGTGCTCTAATTAAAATGCTTCCAGTCATACAAACCAGACTGAACAGTGCGGCTCCGCAGAGGCTGCCTTCACAGAGTGCAGCATCTCCATAAGCCAGCTAGCACAGTGCCTAATCTGCAGCATGATCCAGAACAGGTCCTGTCACACTTACAAGTTCAAGTGAGACATCAAGCTCGACCGACGATGCGGGACGTCCCATTTTGAGAAAAGGCCTCGCAACTTCTGACCACGGGATCTTCAAGTCAGTGAGCCCACTGAGGCAAACAACCGAGCAAAGCTGAAATATGCAACCTCTCATGGTGTGGACGTGTGTGCGCGTCCGTCATATGAGCACAGGACACAAATACGCCCACGAGTGTGGAAGGAAGGGGGAGGGGCTAGCGAGTTCCGTTTGAATGTGAAAGACTCAAGTTTATTCATAGCAAGAGAGAAAAAAAAAACTGAGAAAAAACGCCTTGCCCACTCATACTCCTAACAATAGCAAGTGTATTTCATGCATTATGTCAAGGGACATCCAGGTAAACAATGTAGCATGAATTAATAATATTATGAAGTAAGAATTAACAGGTATCTGCACGGACAACATAAACCCACGTAACAGTGTCAAAATAACAATTCATCTAGATCTGTCAGTTTTGAACCTATTAAAAAGAGTAACATTGCATTCATCAGCATAAAACATACTGACCGGGGAATCATGCATGTCCTGAAGCTAAACCATTTGAGAACCTCTGGTGTTACACAGGGTTCGGTCCCTTTCAAGTTAAAAGTGGTCTTGTAGTCCAGCTCAGCTTAACACTCTTAGCTTTTCTGCATTTCTATCCTGTAATGACATCTTATTATCCTAATTTATTTGTAATTTGCTTTATTTTCATGTCTGATTTTCTCTCTTAGACCTATTGTTTTAACCCAGTTTCCTCATATCTTTGAATTTGAATCTGTATTTTTCTTATGTGAATGACCACAGTGTATGAAAGGTGCTATATAAATAAACAAGCTTGCCTTGTGCTGTGTACCAATGGGGGTGTGTCGCTGATTTGGTTTGGGGGGAGGTAGAATAGGCATGGTGCATAGTGCAGTCCAGTTGCCTGCTTTTAGAACACTGTCCACTGACATACCAGAGGATTTCTGAGTGCTACGGTGGTGGTCCAGGAAGTCCTCGAGGAGCTGCATCTGGTCCGGGACCGGGACAGGAGGGCAAGGCTCTCTGGGCTCCAGGTCGGGCCAGGCTGAGCCGGGGTCTTCCGGGGTGGTGTCCCGCCGGACAGAGAGGCTGAGGCTTTGCTCGCAGAAGAGAGGCCGCATCAGCCCCAGGTCCAGGGTGGCCACGCTCTTACCGTTCAGCACTAGGATCTCATCCCCCTGCTGGAGACCTGCAGAAGCACGACACGCGGCCGTCAGGAGGAGCGGCTGCCGCTTCTCACACATTACACTCCTGGTGCAGGTTCTTACACTAAGATTATTGATCCTGAGGTAGTATTCAGAGGCACTGAAACTAACCCTAACATCGAGTATTAAAAGCTGCATACCAAAAGACCACCATCCATTCCAAAATAAGCAAAATGAACGTCTTAAAAGTTAATGACTTGAAAACTGAAACCCTGACAACCTTCACTGAAGGCCAGTCCATCTGGCAGCACTTCGCTCACAAAGACGCGGCTGCTCCCAAATCCGTCCACGTGTCCCGTGACGGCGAAGCCTGCAACACAGCCAGGGGTCACGTGAGGTCAGCGGCGGCGGCAGCACATCACAGTGACCCTAGGTGCACCCATGACCCTGGCTGAGTGACGCTTAGACTCAGCCTGCTCGGCTAGATCACGCCGCTGCGTTTGTCGCCATCACGACATCTTAAGCAAAATGACAGAGGAGGCGGCTCACGCGTCACACGCCACTCACCAAAGTCCACAGCACCGGAGGGCCGAGACAGGTGCAGGGTGAACACATTCAAAGGGAAGATTTCCAGGGCCTCATATACCTGTTAAGAGAGAGAGAGCTCAGGAGGATCCCATGCTGGGCACATGGGCTTAAAACGCCCACTGAGCAGAGACGCGAATCCCCGCAGCGCCTGACGGGAGCCTTACCAGGTCCTCCAGCAGCTCACCGCTCCCCGGCACGGTGACCTCGGCCTCCTGGTCCGCACCCCCACGCAGACGCACCCCGTGCAGGCTCGGCTCCAGCTGCTGCGCCTGCGGGGAGCAACGCGAGGCCTTCAGCTGCCGGAATACACTCCACTGCCCTCCCATCACATTCTACACAGCGGCACAGGAGTAGGGGCAGCAGACTGGGGTGGAAGGTCGCCCCGACGACAAGCGATAAATCAGGCCCACATGGTTTAAGCATGCATGCGTAGGTACAGCCATGCCAAACGAATGGGTGAGCCTCCCGCACCTCACGCATGCGATATAACCAAATAACAACCCCTCTTTAAAGCAACACTATGGTGCCCCCTGGAGGAGAGTGCTGATGACGCGGCTGTTTGACAGCAGATAAGGGTGGGGGCGGGTATTGCTGAGGTGGGAAAGCTGCTTAGTATCCGCTTTTTAAGGAATAAATGGGGGCAAATTCTTCATAAATGTTGGTTGAAAATAGGCTATCCTAGGCCCCATTTAAGGGAACTTCAGTGACAAAGTTATGTCTCAGGCCCCCTAGAAAATTATTTTTCTAAAACCATTAGCGATTTGTCCCATATTTTCATACACATTTTGTGATTTTTTTTGTGCTTTTTTTTGTACCCCCTGGCTCGGCAAATTCAATCATTTGACTGCCTATGGGCCAAATTCCAGATTCAGCCCTAGCTGAAAGCCTTTTGGAGAGACCCCTCGAGTGGCTGATGGGTGACTGTGCATGATATTCATATACTGGCACATAACTTCAGGCTTAAGGACACAGCCTCTATTTTGCAGAGGCAGAGGACACAGCCTTTCCGATAAAAAGTGTTTACAGAATTGTTTTTCTATAAAAAGCTACGTTGTTCCCGCACACCTTGCAGGCCAGGGCCAGCACGTCCTTCACCGCATGATCCCGTTTTATAGGCACCACGATGGCCTGGTTGTCCGGCATGTACACGTAGGTCAGTCTTTCTGGGCTGCAGTCCCAGGGGTGGCCTTCGAGTGGCGCCACAGAGTAGAGATTAGCCAAGCCATCCAGCCTCTGTTTGGAGATAAAAATTAAAAGCAAATCTATTAATGGATGTGTGCCATACGTTCAGTGAGCCGCCGTTACTTCCATTTCCGTTTAGGTTGCTATAAAATTGTTATTGCTGGCCGTGACCTTAACATTGTGGAGAAATATCAACTGGCATTTCAGTCATGTGACCAGCGAGGTCAGAAGCCATCAGGATTAATTCAATGGTAGCCCACTCCGGCATCGCTGTGCCATCAAGTTTGGTTTTGGTTGAGACTTAATGTCTCTGAATTTAAAACTGTGCTCCTTTATTACAGTGACAGGGGCCCCTAGACAGACCACAAGAACACATTACATTACATTATGAAGGAATATTCACCCAACTGTGCAAAACTTGGGAAAGGCTCAGAGTATATATGGAATGTTCCAGCATGTCATTTCACTGCCGACAGATGACCGTTTCAACCGTATTTTATTTCTAAAAACATTTATTTACTTTTTCTTTGGAAGGGGGGAAACAAATGTGTTTTACAGACTCCTGGAAGTCGTGTATGGCCCCGTGTCATTTCGTCCCTCGGGCCGAGCTGGAGCGCGGTCTGCCGCCTTAGCCAGAACTCACACCCACTGCCTAAGGAAGCCCTCTCTCTGCCCGTTGCCGCTGGAGACCAAACCGCGCTGTTCTCGTGCCCTGGCAGTAGAACAGGAATGCACTGTGCTTACCCGGGGGTTACGAAAACGGCAACGTCCCTAAATAACCAACTACATAAATAAATAAATAGAGGAGCGTCCAGGGCGTAGAAAACGGCCCGGAATCCCCGCGGAAGAGCGGCGGCTTGTGCTCGGCACCATCCGCTTTGTCACCCCGGGGGCCCTGCCCTTCGGAGAAACTGACAAGCTGTTTCTTTTTCCTCCAGACTTCACGACCAAACCTTGGAGGGGGGAAGAAAGAGGACTTTAGGATGTATTTATTTTTGTTAAAGACTTTCCTCACGCGGCTGCCAATCCCACCCCTTGGTGGAATTGTCATGGCTCAGTCACTAAAAGCTACCTCCAATCCCTGACCAGTAGCTAATTCATGCCATGGTGGACGTCTGGTCAACTTTCCACACGGGGCGCCCAGAGCACCTCCACCGGACACACACTGGGATGGATCTGTGACTCAAGCCAAACAGTTTTACCTCAGTCTTTCCTGCGGAAAGAGAAAGAGGCTCCTCTCTACCACAGCGTCTACGGTATTAAAGATGCGACTAAACTACGTGGAGAGATTGAATCAGAAAAATCCATCAGAGCCACGGCAACTGCTGCCTAGCAACAGGGACACCAACAAATGTGCTGGATGACACCGAAACAAGAGTGCCGAACTTCCTGCTGATGTCAGACGGGAGAAGAACCCGAATAGCGATGTTTTAGTAATGAAGCATCATGGGGAAGCGTCAGATGGTCATTAATAACCAAAAGTGGGAGGTGCGATTTAATTCATTCTGGAAGTGCTGTTGAGGAACATCAGAAATCAGAAGCGGATAAAGCTGGATTCAGGAGACTGCTGGCTGGGACGGGGGGTCTACAGGAGGGTTGAGCCTCAACATGGGCTGGGTCTCCACAAACTGACAAAAATATACGTTCAGACTACGTCCAGCTTCTAACCTTACATAGTACCCGAAACTGTGTCCATGAATAAATGGAAATTGGTTGACAGAAGCAAAGACAGGCTGATGTTGCTTAATGGAGGACAGAAGGGACCTTCTCCTAAGTGGAATGCCCCACCCTCCTTAGATGGCACCTAGCCTACCATAGAGCCATGAGGCAGGAAGCACCAGGAAAGCCAGAGCGAGGCCTGATCCTGCTGCCGCGTCATATGCTGGGGCATCCCCAGGCATGCTGGGACGGTGTATCTCATCCCACAGCCCCCAGCTGCAGCCACTTACTTGCTTATACCACATGCCTCAAGCTCCCTCATTTGTCTTGCATATCTGTACATTTGGATACATGCCTCATGGTCTGACGTGGGCTCCTTGCTAAGGCTCAAGGCAACCCAATACCCCTTTGACACACGAAGGGGTCTTCCCGCCGTGGGCTCCCAGTTTAGAAAGGGGGGCAGAGAAGAGGCAAATGTTTACGGGGCTACAGTTCACTGAAAATGTTCAGCTGTAGAGGCATAATCCAAGAACTTGTTAAACAAAGGGGGAGGAAAATCCAGCATTTAACTGAACCTGTTCAGATCTGGCTATGGATTCTAACTCTGGCAATCAAAAGAGGCTGAATTCATTGGATTGCTTTTTTCCAAGACCATAAAAACCTATTAAAAAGGGAGAACCATTCCTCACTTGGCGACAGTTTTCTGGCATCCTGCCAACTGCAACAGGCCAAACAAAAAACCATAAACCAATGGACGGCCCAGACGGAGACGTGTGGGCCAAATCATGCTCAAATCGTTCCTACGTTCACGTGGGGAGAGGGGAGGAATGGACACAAATCTAAAGCAGGGACGAGTATCGTGCTGGAAAAATGGGGCTGACCATGGCAAAGTCAAAAGAAATGTCATTAATGCACAGAATGGTCTGGTTGCCCACATGGCTTGGGTGACCATCCGTGGGCAGAAAAAGCGGGTGTGCAACAATCATAAACAGTATGGAGAGAGGGTCTAATCATTAAGCAACTAACAGCATGATAGAGGGGGTCATAATTCAAACAGAGGGACGACCTTATTGTCCAATGATATGTTTGGAATTGATGATTGACACAGGAGGAGCATCTAAGGGGCCAATAGGATGTCAATTGGGGCTAGTGCCCCTCTGGCCCAGTTGCTGTATACGCTTCTGCCACACACACGCTTCATATATTCATATCCTTGTGAGGACCATCCATTCATTTCTATGGGAAAACCCCTAATCCCAATCACGACACCCTTAACCACTACCTAGCCCTCACCTCAACCATAAATAACCAAGCTAAATACAAGACTTTGGGCAGTTTTTAGTTTTTTTGATTGCAGTCACACATTTTTATAAAATGAAAGTAGTGAGGACCACAAAAAGACCCCACTAGTCACGTTTTCCCCCCAGAATTAGCTAGTCCTTTGCTGGCCCTCAGAAGTATAGCAAAACCTGTGCACACAGCCACACACAAGGCACCTGGGTTTTCACTATTCCAGCCCGAGTAAATAGTGAGCCCAACTCTAATTTAATGAGATCAGAACATGAACAACCCGCTGAGTGAAACAGACTGAAACATGAGACACAAATGGGGGGTGGGGTGGGGGGGTACTAACTCACCTCAGAACTGCTGGGAGGAAAACGGCTCAGCTGCCCCCCACCATTACTGTCAAAGATCTGCAGGAGGGTGAGACGCAGACAGACAAGCGGTTACAGACAGATAAATAAACGATCTGTCATCCTTCCAGTGCGGAGACACTCACCCTGTAAGAGTCGCCAGTTTGCAGTTAATTAAAAAGCAGATCAACCTCTTGCTTTGATACTATTTCTGTACAGTAAATTGGGAAATAAAGCAGGGCTTTGAGGCCCTACTGGAAATAATAAGTAGTGTAGTGCTGCCGGAATTAGCGCTCCGCACCCGACAGATGAAAGGGGTCTGGCCCGTGGGTGGCTCTGCCCCCCCCCCCCACGACTGTGACCCGTCCCGTCCCAGTAGATATTTCCAGCCTGGGTGACTAAGCTGCTAACTGGTATGTCTGTAGCTGGGTCTGGAGCACTTTTGTTGGGATGCCAGAACCTGTTACCAGCACAACATGACACACAGTCGAGTACAAGAGGGTATATGTGGGCAAATGGCACAGGGATGCAATCAGGGACTTGCCATAAAGCCTCATTTTTAAACAAGCTCCCCTTTAACTGGGCAGAACTGCCCCTCGTCTGTGCCAGCCAATAAGCTCCAATCACCTTATACACCCCCCAGGCAAGAAACAAAACTCAGACTCAGCTGAAGTGTGCAAATCGAGTACACACAGCCCCTGTAATATTGTATGAAAGCCATGTGCCCATTGGCTGGAACCAGGTCTGTTTTTTGTTACAGGCAATTTGGTTGGTGCATTGTCACCCAGCTGGAAGCAATAATGTTAGTGACTCTATGGACGTGTCAGGATAGGATGACTGGGGGGGACTATCTACTACATTTTCCTTCACTAATGGGACAAATTTAGTTGCATATTCTCAAGGTCATATGGGCACAGCCAGCATCACGCAACAGTCAACCATCAGCATCTTTTTAAAAGTTTATTTTTTAAAAGAACTGCCCCAACGGGAACCAGGGTACCCTGGACACGAGGGCCCTTTAATATTTAATGGATGATACAGGCCTACACAAACCATCTGTCGCTGCGGGGCAGGTCACAGCTTGCTACAAAACCCTATACCCATCTCCTAACATGTCAGAGAAATGCAGAGCTATGCGAGAGTAGGGACGTTTTCCAGGGATGCTTGGACCAGGCTCAGCAGATTTATAAAACATACCTGCTGCTCAAGCCCAAGTGTGAACCCTGATCCTGTGCTCACCATCCATCAGTATCAGCACACACACGCACAATACACACACACACACACACACACACACACACACACATACTCAATTTCCTCCTACAGGGGAACACAACCTGAGAAGCACTAATTTGGAGGAAGAGGACAGTTAGCAATCATGATAATCCCAGAATAACACCTTTATGGGATTGCTACATTAAGGCTCAGAAGGACAAACCAGACGTTCCCCAAACCCCTACAGACCACCTATTCTTTGAGGAACATGCATGGAATGGCTGATGGAGGAAAATGTTTGAAGTTTGAGTATAATTGCTAGTGACGTGGGTGAAGAGGAAACGCATGGTGTGTGTGCAGGATTCCCCCTGCGGGGGTAATAAATCCATCTGCAGACACTCATGGCAAGACAGTGACCTTCATAGCCCACAGCAGCTCAGTCTCCAATTAGCGAATTTAACGGTTCACATCCATGGGTGCGTCGGACACCCAGGTAACAGCCATGAGGAGAGACACCCGTGAAAAACACGTGCCAGCGACCCCAGCGGTACCTGCGACACGGATGGCCTCTTCTCCCGGCCTCGTTTGGTTAGGTGGTCTAGGCCCTTCAGTGAGGAGAACAGCCCCCGCTTGCTACGCGTCTTCTGGGAAGCAGAGAGCGAGCGCTTTCGCATAGTGGCCTCGTCGCGGGAACAGATCTGGGGACGGAAGAATAGCAGCGACATAAGAGGCTGCGCGAGGCGGCGAGGAGCAGACGGCACAGTGGGAAGGGGACCAGAGGGGGCCCAGGTGAGCCAATGGGCCGTGTGGCGATCGCGGGCCATGCAGACCTGGAGAAAACCTACCAGCTATGAAAACAACACGGTGGTGTTTTGGATTAAAGATGCAGCTTAATGAGGCGGTGACCCAAAATTAATCTTAAAAGGGCAGTTTGGGGAGGTGGGGGACTTTTAAATCTTAAGATAATGACTAGAACAGAGAGCCCGTGTCAAGCCATTCAAATTGTTCTCAGATGAGACCTTAACGGTCACAATCCAGCGCCCACCCAAACTCCACACTCGTCACTCACCAGGGCGTGAAAGGAGGACACAGAGAAGATGCTCAGGCGCCCCAGTGCCATCTTAGAGGGGCGGCTGGCGGTGGCCAGCAGACTCTTGGGGTTGGGAAGCTCGCCGCCCTGCAGGCTGGCGAGGTAGCAACGCACGCGGAACAGGTCCATGTTGAACTTCTCCAGGTTCTGCTCCCACTGCTGAATCTAAGTGATGGGGGTGGGGGGGGGGGGATTTGGGTTAGGAGGAATTCCACAGGGTTGTAATTGCTCTCAGATGTGGCAGGCAGGCCTGGGGGGGGGTGTGGGGGAGAGGTACACATCTAATCCCTGCCTGACATTTCAGTTATTCACCCCAATAAAAAGTCAGACAAGGAGGCATGTGACAGATTCCAGAGCCAGAATTCTCCCCTCATGCACAAAACACGTGAACCTACATCAGTTATGCCAAGGACCTCATCACACTCTGTAAATCAGCATTTCCCAACCTGGTCCATGGGGACTCACAGACGAAGTCCATGTTTTTGCTCCCTACCAGCTCCCAGTAGCAAAAAAAACGGGTCCCCGAAGACCAGATTAAGAAACACTGACGTATATTATCAGAAACATTTTATCTGGTGGGATGACTCTGGTGTCTTTCTGCAGTGATTTCATATCTAAAAATGCAGCAGTCCAAACGAAAAAGGTAGCAACTGAAGCAGCTTCATCTGACAAGGCATGGCTACCAAAGAGATTGGAACAAGCCTTTACTTATACTGCCATGTGTCACAGCCAGCCACTTCCCCTACAGGGAAAGAATGGAAGACCTGATATTGTTATGAACTTTATTCTTTGTGATTTTTCCTCTAAGCACAAGCAAATAAAGCCGTCATATCTCCATGGTGTGCCTCTAATCGGACCAAAGACTGTGCTTGGGTATGACAGCCATTAAGCAATAAATCATTACTAGTGAGTGAGCTAAAGCCCCCAGAACTCCATTAGTATTCTCCAAACAGGAGGATGATTCTCTTGTCTAACATGTTCTGTTCTGTGAAAATGTCACCGTCAGCCATTAAGGCACCAGCCAAGGAATAATGCATTTTTCATGGTGTGCGTCACTTCCGCTGCGGTCCTGCAGTACAGAGATTACGGAGCCTGTAAGCGACAGACACTGACGGGACATTAAGGCAGCATCACGCTCAGATACACGGAGACCATGCAGGTCCTGCAGTAAAATGCTGCATGGAGGGGGAAAAAAAACCCCCAGCTTGCAAGACATGCGCAGTCTCACACAGCGCGCAAAGCCCGAGTCGCCGCAGCCACTGCCGTCACATATTGCGGCCATCTGGACAAGCGAGTCAACAGATTAGACGCCACGCTATTCGGTCGCATTCCTGCCGCTCGTTAAACACGGGTGGTGAGGTGAGGGGGCAGCAGGCGACTGCATGCGGATATTCCACCAGGCCTCTTTTCCCCCCACCATGCCCCCCCAAAGGGGCAGCTGCCCAAGCGTTTGAACTGTGACAAGATTTTTCGGGGACGGAGACTTCAAAAGGCCTCCTGGTATTGATTTCGGGAACAGGGGGGGGGGGGGCACATCAAAGTAGTCAGGGCTCCAGAAAGACTGGAGACCATGTCCCAGACTGGCACAACCCCCCCTCCCCACCCCAGCACGGCTCCACCCTCTGACCTTTAACCTTTTGTACACATCTCTCTTCCAAGCAAGCCACCATCCCAAATGAAAACCATAGTCACGTCTCCACATGAAGAGCCCAGAGAAAGGTGACTGTGTTTTTTGGTGCCTATCGCTTCCTGTAGGACGGAAAGCAGACAGATGGCTGGGGGGCGGGGGGCGTCTGAGGTCTGCCCCTGTTCCTTGATGACCCCCAGAAAAAACAGTGCCCAGGTCACCTGTCTGAGGAAAGGCCTTTGGGACAGACCTAGCCCCTTCCTTAATTACCGCCTAATAAATGTCCCTTTTATTTGTTCATTTAGGGCTGGCGGCAGAGGGGAGGGCACTTCACAGTCTCACACACGCACAAAGCATTTACACAGTTTCATCTGGTTCTTTCTTCAGTTGAGATACTTTTAAGAGGGCATAACACAGGGCAAGAGCCCATTAGCACATAACATCCGCAATTCAGAAGAATGCGATGTTCAGAGCTGCGGGCCAGCAGCGTGTGTGTGTGTGGGTGTACGTGCTTTTATTCCCTAAAGCATTCAATAAAATGCAAACAACTACAGCGTTGCTAAAATTAGGCTGATTATCTTCCCTCCCCCAAAACTGTGGTGGGGTAAGTTATTTTGTTTGTGCAGCATTAAAGTTAATTTTCTTTTAAGACTTCCTGTTACTAATGGATGGTAAAGAATAAAAATATTTCATGAACCACAGAGCATCTTAAGCCCCAGCAGAGAGCGAGAGAGAGGGAGAGATATTTAAAAGGTGGGGCTGATTAAACCCAGTTAATATGAAGGAGCTTCTCATCTGCTGTTTGAGAGACAACCTTCACTCGCACCTATAAATGTGCGTTCCATCAGAAAACCAGGTCTTGGGAATGAAATTAATAAGCGTTTTGCTCCAGGTCCAAACCTTCCCCACAGCAGGAACACTCAGCACCAAAGTGGGCACGCTCATTACAGAAGGGGAAAACCAGTTATGGAAGCAAACGTCGTCCTTTGTGGCTAACAAGTCATGAGAGGGCCAAAGATTTACAAAAGGATTATTAAAGCTGTGATGGTGGGGTACCAAACATAGGTCACTCATCGATGGGGAGTTAGGAGCTCCTATAAGAACGGCTTCCCATCCAGGCCGTCGCCATGGACACAGACACCAGACACGGCCTCACCTGGCTCTCGATGGCTTTGCGGTTCCTGGGGTCGCTGACGATGGACAACTGCAGCTCGGCCATCTTCTTCATCTTGCCGTCCATGTCGATCTTCTGCAGGAGACCGCGAGTCTGGCTCCGCAGCAGGCGCACCGTGTCCTCCTTACCGTGGCGTCTGGCAAACAGCGAGGCGCAGGCTGAGTGCACGGCCGTCACCCAGTTCTCCAGATCCGTCTGGCTGCTGGCCTGGGGGGGGGGGTGGGTGGTGGTGAGTCACTGCCCTGAAGTACCTTCAGACTCTACGAAAACATGGGGCGTTTCTCAATATGTGTACTCGACCGTACTCGTGTTTCTGTGTACCCATTTTACATCATCTTCCATTGCCGAAGACCAGTTCCAGTACTCATAAACAGAAGTACAAGAATACATCGGTTGCATTCCCGCCAAAGGAGACCAATCCCATGATTCACTGAGCCCCAAGTTCATTCTTGGGAGGCAAGTTAGCAAGACCGGTCTTGCCAAGACCACAAGTACGATCTTTGTGTTCTTGGTATTGAAAAACACCCATGGAGAGGACAGAACATGGTGCTTTCAAGGTCCATTTATGTGACTGGAGTGTTTCCCTAATGGAGGGGACTGGGCCTGCGCCAGGGGTCCTGAAAGCCCCGAGTCACTCCGCTGGGGAACAGGCTGTCCTGCTCAGGTGCCAGTTTCTAAGGTGCCATTTTCCAGATGCTCTTGGAGGAGTTTCCTGCGTGACCTCACTGGTGCTCCCCAGGACAAAACACTGGCGTTCTTGTGCGCCTCACAGAGTCGAGCTTGTAGCCCAGGACAGAGGATGCCGAAGATCAAGACGGCGTTGTTCCCAAGAGTTAGGAGCCAACGGACAGACGGACGCCTGCAGGAGGGGTCCGGGACGCTGGCTGCCTGGCTGTCTTTTCATTCCGCTATGGGGCGTTTTCCATTCGGTTTTATGTGGAGAGCTGTTGTTATTCTGTCCACGACATACAGAGTAACGTCCAAAATAATGATAAAAGGACAGGTAATAAAAACAGCCTTTTGTGACTTTGGAGAAAAGGTTTGCGCGCAGACTGTTCGGTGGGTAAAGGACATCCAGACCAGTAACACAAGATGGGAATATATCTCAGGGCTGACGAGGCAAGAACCCTCTTAATACTCTTAAAGAACCAACACACTCATTTCCAACAGCACCTCTTCCAGTTTTCAATTCTGCATTAGATCTCTGCTGTCAGCTTGCACGATAATCAAACCGGTAATCAGGTCAAGGAAACGGTACATTCCAGCAAAGAGGATCCATCTGGGGTCTGGTGAGGGGGGTGGGGGGCGGGGGGGCTTCTGGGTGCTGGTGCAGTGGAGCTGAAAATGAAGCCATGGCAAAAGCCAACAGGCAACAGATATGCCATGACCTTTGTGCTCACATGCAAGAGGCTCTTACCTGGAAGAGGTAGACGTCCCCGTAGGAATTGCTCAGACAGAAGACGTTCTCCTTCTTAGGGTGCTCGGGGACGGACTGCACCACGCTGTCCTCGGCGAAGAGGGCGTAGCGGGGGGACAGGTCCTGCTCGACGGAGCTCCTGCTGTACGTTTCGTAGAAGAGCAGCGTGCAGCCTGAAGAAGGGGAGAGCAAAGAGGGGCTCTGGGAAGCTGCAGTGGAGCGGCCGCCATTGAGGCGCGGGGACACTGGTCGTCTTTGTACCCGATTCCCAACTTCTGGGAGCAAGTGTTTAAAAAAGGGTCACATGGCAGCGAGGGGCTGGAGGTCCGCCGCGGAAAGGTAATCCCGGGTCCCACTTAGCAAAATGTCATTAGCCGCGTTAACGGCTCTCGCTCAACAGAGCTACTGTACTCAGGGTCACATTGCCTGGGGTGGTGGGAGTGGACGGCGTGCCAGTAAGTCAAGCTCCCCCTGCGGACCGCAAGGGTCAGCGGGCTCCCATGCTGCCTCAGCACAGGGACAAGCGCGGCCTTTGTGCCCCCGCCCACCAACAGGAGGAGCATTTAGCTTACGAGGCATCATATCTGGGACTCCAACCAGATGAAGCCCAAACTATGCAAAAATGCCTCTGCTTATAGAACCGGCAGCACTGTAATCAGCATGGAGGACCATCAATACTAGTCACGGCAGGAGGGGCGGGAGCTCGGCGGGTTCAGTAAAAAGTACAGAATTTACACGGATAATCTGGCAGTAGTGATGGCACATTGAGGAGTATGGGTCACAGGGACGGGATTAGGCAGGCAGCTGCAAAATGCCAGCATGTAATTCCCCGTAAGCTCCAAAGAGGCTCAAGTGGGGGAAGGTGGTGCCCCGGGGGTGAGAGAACACCAGGAGCTCTGAAGAACGGCCCGCCATCGCCTCCCGCAGGCTTTCGGGGTAACACACCGCAGCCTCACCTTTGAGCGTGACCCAGTACTGCCTCCACTTCCGCCGGGTCACTAGCTCCAGCTTCCTGTCCTTGTGCAGGGTGACCAGGGGCTTGAAGGAGAGCCAGCCTGCCCGGCGCACCACACCCTGCTCCTTCTCCAGCAGCTGGTCCAGCTGCTCCAGGGAGCCCAGCGAATCGCTGCTGGTGTCATCGGCCTCCGAGGAGGCGCCGCGCTGCTCCGGCCCGCCTCCACTGGTCTCCAGCTCACGCATGAAGTTCTCGTAGATGTTCTGGCGCAGGGTGCCGTTGCCGTGGAGGGCGCTGGCGGACTCGCTGCGGGCGGGCGGGGGATGCGCCGAGCCCGGGTACCACAGCAAGCTGGAGCCCTGGGAGGGGGAGCTGGTGTCCGCCGTCAGGCCGTCCACGCCGCTGTCGAAGCACTCGACGGCCTCCTTGTTCCTGGGCTCCTGCCAGATCAGACAGTGGGAAGTTGAAGCAGATCCTAGATACCAGATCTGTTTAAAAAGTAACTAGAAGGCCATTTATAGAACCCAACAGCACAAGTCTCTAAATGATAAATACATCAGAATACTTTCATCATCCCAAAAGAAAGGGTTTAAGAAC
>JAODKL010000027.1:22563051-22579005 GCA_026780765.1 Petrocephalus schoutedeni | reverse complement strand
GGGGGGGGGGGGGGGGGGGGGGGGGGGGGGGTCATGATTCCCAGGGACCCCCCCCCCCCCACCACTACCACCACCAACCGACACAGAGACGAAGGGATCTGGAAGCCTCCCCTCTGGTTTTATGGCTGCCCTGGAGCCACATTATGCTAAAGCTTGTTTTAATAAAACCTAAACGTTGCACCCAATTAAGCCAGTCAGACTTCAGCTGGCAAGCACCCAGGGTTGGGAGGGGGGGTGCACAAGCAGAACTTTTAATTGTAATGGCTAGGTGTTCGATCTTTAGGTTACTAAACCCAACAATCACAAGGCATTTACCCTCCAAATGGGCTCTTAAGGCTGATTCCAAATGGGCAATTTTAATTAATCTTAGTAGGTCTGTCAGAGTCTGACACCACACTTCACAGTGAGGGAATCAGAATCAATCAGAATCAGGACACTTATTACCCCAAAAGGAAACCCTTTAAGGCAGTTTCTCAAACCAGTTTTTGTGGACCCCCAGACGGCCTGGTTTTGCTCCCTTACTCCCAGGGAATTTGGAGAGAGCAAAAACGTGGACTGTCTGGGGGTCCGAGAGTTCTGGTTTGAGAAACACTGGGTTAACGAACAGGCTGGTGAATTAAACGGGCTGCATTCGCAGAGTGTGCTGTGCGGTGCTTGTGACATAATGACATTGGAATATTGCGCCTGTGGCCGCTTGACCCCAATGCCCCATAATATGAACTGAGGACGAGAGTCACACGGGACACCAGCAGGCGTACTCCATGTCGGTACCTCGTGTCCCCTTACCCCCCCCCGCCACGCGCCCAGGCTCTCGCCAGGATTACAGGACTAACCACAGGACTGTAGGCTTGAGCACACAAGAGGGCTAATTGAGAGCAACAGGACCGGGTCCAGGGGCAGCTGCCCTCCCCAAGGCAAATGACGGCAACGGTCTGCCCCTGCTTAGCTCGGTTTGGCCAAAGGGGGTCGGGCTTGACAGGGGAGTTCAGCCACTTGAAGGGTTTCCAGAACCAGTCAGATGAGCTTGAGGTTCGCGCCAAGACAGCCGGAGTCACCAGGAGAAAGCCAGGAGGCACCCTGCACTCTCCATTCTCTTAAAAGCCGCACTATACCAGAATCTGCGCTTAGCATGAGGAAGTAAAAATAATCAAAAAAAAAAAAAAAAACTTAACATCTAAAACCCTTTTAAAACATCATTCAATTAGCCACTGAAATCGGGGGGGGGGGGGGAACGCAAACACTAAAAGCACGACTCAGATTACTTATAAATTGCAACATGATAACAATAATTTGTCTCTGTGCAGGAACACAAAAAGAATGCAAATGAAGGCAGCAGCTCGTACGCCTCCCTAAGCTCCATTGCACCAAGCTGGTTTCGAAGCTCAAGGTCTTTAAAAAATAAATTAAATAAAATTAAATGTAAACTTCAATCAGAAAGCCGTTCACAGTGCTGATCTGGGCCACGGCTCACCAGAGCGCACAATCGGCAAGAGGCAGAACTACAGAAGCCCTCATTGAGCTCCGTTCACACGGCAACGGCGGCTGTCTGGCAGGCGTGGCCCGTTACACGCCGACTGCATCGCACGACATTTGCAGCAGCTGTTCCCATTGCAGAGTCCGTTTTCACGCTTGGAAGGGACCAATTCAGACGCACAAAGGTCAACATTCGTCAACACGGGCCCGTTTAGGACACGCCTGACAAGTATCCGAGACCTCAGTTTGAAGCCAGCTTAGGTCACCGTTTCCATTATTCAAAGAATCTACTACTAACTACTGTTTAAGTTATTTTTAGACTTGGGAGGATTTCCCAGTAAGCAACACCAGTATAGATGCAACATCATCAACATCATCGATATACAGCCTTCCACAGCAAATTAGCATCATGATCATTTTAACTCTCACATAAAAATGAAACCTTTGAAATGAAAAGGGACAGCAGCCTTGAGTCTCCGTCACTTTCGATACAGACCGCTAGTAAACCCAACCTAACATGGTACTGCTGACCAACACACAGCAAATGACAGGAAATACATTCAAGCGAGTCGATCCCAGCTTACCCACCCTGACACGGGCGTCTTCTCTGAAGACCCACTGGCTCCCCATGCTGCAATCCCCTACATCCTACAGCTTCTCCGTTTGCACCTGCTCACAATTTTGCCTTCCCATCATGGCTGCGTCTTCTCTTAGGGTGAAAGTGTTGCGATCGTCACTGCACTGAGCTCCGCAGTGTCCTCAGGGACAGCTGGTGCCCTGTCCCTGGCACAGGACACCTGGTGGATGGGGGTGAGCACGGCACCTCGCTCCTGGACCGGAGAGCCAGGGGCCAGGAAGCCGCCAGGGCGATCGCCACCTCCTCTAAGAGCCGGGAACCGCCCCCGTAAAAAGTGTCGGGATAAGCCAGAAATGGAAGAACTTCCCCGTGGAGGAAAAGCTGTCGGAGACTGCCCTTCCAGACGCAGAAGGGAGGGTGCAGGTGGGGGAGGGTGTGACATAACCCACGAGATAACGCTTAAATTCGGGAACAGCTCTTACCACTGCAAGCCCTGAGCAGCCGTACCCTACACACCACAAGCACCCCCTACGTCAACAGAGCTTCAACCTGACCTTATATACAAGACCTCACCGTTGGCAATTATCATTTAGACATACTGCCAACCTTTGAAATTAGGAAGGAGACCAAAAAAATAAAAAATAAAAATGCATCACTAAACTAATAATGGACCGAAAACAATGAAGTCATGGAAAGTTCCACACAAACAGCACTGTGGTGGAGGCATACTGTACGAGCAGAACTCCTAGGCAGCCCAGAAGCTTACCTGTAGCTTTCTCTTCTTTCTGCTCAGGCTTCCTGTCCAGTCACTGAAGTTCCTCATGCGACTCTTGAGGGAGTCCTTCTTGGCACTGCCCTCTGGACTTGGGTGGGCCTTGCGGCATGGCAGCGTGTAAGAGCTGTACTGCTTGGCTCCTGTGTACCCCTCCTTTGCTGGCACATCTAGGACATCCGTGAAGGAAGCACGATGCCCAGTACCCGGTAGAACCAGGAAGGCCCTGGGAGAGTGTTCGGCCTCTGGGAAGGTATCGGCAATGTTGGGGTTCCGGTACAGTTCAGAGAAAGACACCGGAGGCGTGCCGCTGTTGCGGCCAACACCAGAGGAACACACAGTGTCCATTTCACCAAGTTCTACCCCGTTTCCCCAGGGTGCGTCATACCAAGAGCCCTCAGAGCTTAGGGAGCTACTTTTGCTGGCCCGCGAGGCAGGGGCTGTCTGGTCCCCCATCAACAGTGCCTCGGGAAACTCTTCCATGCCAGTCACTCGGGAACAGCGGCTTGGCGAGGACTCCACCGTCGGGGAGAATTTGAGAAGTTGTACAGGACCAGTGGAGTCATCCAGCATCAGCTTGTTGTTGTTGGTAAACTCGACCCGCAGGCTCCCGTCCTTCTTGATGACCACCTTGGGACTACTATTCTCACCCGAGCCTGTGGAGGAGATGCTTTCCGGCGACAGCCTATGCTCATTGCCAGTGTGCCCATTGCATGCTCTGCTGACCGCCTTGAAGCCGTTCGCCTCTTGTTGGGCACCATTAACACAGCAATAACCGTTCTCAGGGGGCATGAGTAGGCCACACCCAGATCTATCAGGGGAACAGGCCTGCTGCTTGCTAGTGGCACCAACCTTGCCTCCTCTAGAGACGTAGTCGTAGTGGCGGGAAACGTACGGCTGGCCGCCCTTATGCTGGGACAGCCAGCCACGGCCAGCTGCACGGGACTTGTACTCGGAGCCCCCAATCCCACCTTGCCACCATGTCTGGGGAGACAGTGCTTCCTCCTTGGACGAGCAGAACCTAAGGGAACATGGTTTGCGTTTCCCCGGGAGTATTAAACTGCTACCCTTTGGGCCCTGGATGCTGTACTGACTCTCAGAATTGCCCATCCTTATCTAGGAAGAAAAAGAAAGAGAGAAAGGAAAAAAAAAAAATCAATTTTTGTCTTGAATATTAATGCCAGGTCAAATTTGTCACAGGTCAACATTAACATTGACGGACTCTCGAGTACCTTTTGTAAGTGCTGTTCTACATTATACAATATAGTCATTAGGCGACAGCTGTTTATAGTAGAATTTCAAGCAATGCAGACTTCTATGGCAAACTGAAACAAATGTACACAGCCATGCATCCTCCCCCACCACACGGCTGTGCTACGAGCGATGTGACTAAATACCGTTTTTTTAAGGAATACCCACTAACTTGCTTTCACACCTCTGTACATTCACGGCTGTAACCTACAGCCAAGGCGAGGAATGGAAGGCTGCAGTATACCCCTGGCCTTCAGAGCAGTGCGCCAGAACTCAAAGCCGTCTCTGCTGGTTCCCCGTGTCGAGGCAGCCAGTGGGCAAACGCACCTCCCGGACGTCTTCAGCAGCCCTCACCAGTGCTGGGGTCTGTCCTCAGCAGCAACTCTGCCCATCTGCATGGTCTCGTGAACGCTGCTCTTCTCTCAGACGCCACTCCAGCTCGTTTTGGGTCATCTGGAAAGGAGTGGGCAGGAAGAAAGGAATGTTAACACAGGCCCCCGCCGGGCCCCTTGCTCTAGATCCCTGCGGCTCAGCCCGAGCACGAACCCCGGCCCCTCCTCCCCCAAAGTACGACTCCTGTCATCGCTCTTCGGGCAAAGCCACATCGAGCGTCGAGTGAATGAGGAATGAACAAGTTAAATGTTAGTATTGATTCAAGGCTGCAGCTGAAAGCCGGGTGAGGACCAGCTCAGATGAGAACAATGACATCTCACCACCA
This sequence comes from Petrocephalus schoutedeni, assembly GCA_026780765.1. Classification (NCBI taxonomy): domain Eukaryota; kingdom Metazoa; phylum Chordata; class Actinopteri; order Osteoglossiformes; family Mormyridae; genus Petrocephalus; species Petrocephalus schoutedeni. Next base: position 22,574,214 of record JAODKL010000027.1, on the reverse strand, counting down.
AAACAGAGGCAAACATCTTCATCCAAGTAAGCAGAAGAAACAGCTTCGCCAACTCTATTAAATAAAGGCTGAATGGCCTCTCATAATACTCCTCATGTCCTTAATGACAGATATGCTTAAATCGGCCTTGCTCCATCTGCTTCACTATTTCTGAATTTTCGGCAAACCATTTTCCGGAATGGGATTAACAATCGTTCAAAGAAAAGTTGACCACCCCTAAGACACCAAACCTGCTAATCCGGTTTATTTCATGACATGTCAAAGTAAGCACAGCGACATGCTTCACCATTTTTAACTTAAGTGAGTTAACGTCCGGTTGTGCATGGTCAGATAGCACAGAACCACCGCCGACGGCTCTCCAAAAGCTCTGCTTGGCAGCTCCGTCCACCATGACCAAAACCTCCATTCTTTGAAATCTAAACATTGCTCGAAATTTTTCCTGCTTGGCCGGAGCTTGGGGACGTCCTGCCCGTTCGGTCAGGAAACTTTTCGGGAGCTGGCTTCATTTCTCCTACTGTTTATTTTTAAACCCAAGAATTCCATGCAATTTACATTTTTTTTGCACTCTGCCGGCCGAGAGCGCCAGAAGAAGCAGCAGCGTGGCAAGCTCTTCTTGCCGTAGCCCGGAGCCTCGCTCACTCGAGACGTTAGTGGCTCTTGTGCCACTAACCTGGCAGGAGTCACACACACACACACACACACCCAGATCCACTCCACATTCACCAACCTCTATCATCCGCAGACGGCAGACAAAGCAAGCAAGACCCTCTCAAGATGAACAGCCCCTCAATGAATCCCTACCATTCTGGCAAGAGCCGCAAACTTCACAGACTTCCCTACTGCCAAGCATCTCTACATCATGAACGGATTGGTCTGGTAAATTTGACAAAAGGCACAGATGGGGAAGCCAAGCATCTATCCGCTGCAATCAAAGCAGCGTGTTTTACTGCACTAGATATAACACAATTTGTCATTGGCTAATTACCAGTTTGGAGAATTAAGAATGAACACAAGAATGCGTGTTAAATTTAAGTTTACACAGGGTGTGTGTGTCTCAGGCGACACCTGAACACACAAACTTTGTGTCCTCAGGTTCTCCTCGCTGGATCAACAAAACCATTAGCAACCCCCACCAGGACAGGGGCCAAGCTGAGGGCTTTATGAATGACCTCCCTGAAAACGAGCGTCGTCGAAGACGCCAGACACACCCCGGGAGACCTGGGTTGGGGGGTCATAGAGAGTGCTGACCTATCAACCAGGAGCGACGGCCCAGTCCGCAGAGTCCCCTGCAAGGGCAGGTCCAGGCATAACCCCCCCCCCCATACACACACACCCTCATTCCCCTGCTTACTGATTAGCATCGAAGAGGAAGATAAGCGCCGAGTGATCAAAGTCGTTTGCACTGGAATTAGTGTAAGTAGGCCAGGCTGACAAAGTCTTTGTCTTACATGACAGAATCGTGGTGAATTGATCGCCGGCATTTAGATGGGCAGAAAATGGGTGGCGAGGTATCTGGGAGAAAACGTCACACTTTTGGGGAACAGCCCACCACCACAACCCCATCCTCCACTCTCACTGGTAAGCCAGACGTCCGCAGCCTTGGCAGCTCCATCTCCCCCCATTGTTTAGTCTGCTGCTGTTCTTCTACGGCCTGGAGCTCCACCAACAGCGGAGTCTCCAGCAACAGGATAAACACGCCGAGGCTCCGACAAGCCACCGTTTCTCTCTTCTACCCACCTTAAGTTCCCCTTCCTTATCATGTTCCCAGACCTTGGAGCCAAACATACAGCTCTTAGAGGGTGAGCGGAACAATGACATCACTCTGCCCTTGCTATTTTGGACAATGAGAAGGGAGGCGGTGTTCGAACACATGACCACGACAGACAGGCGCTGTTGTCAAGAGAGACCGAGGGGCGTTTGTTCCCTTAAGTGCTGCCACGCACAGGGGATTTAGATGCCACACAACCGGAAATCTAATGGAAGAGAGCCGAAAGCAAAATAATGTTTACAAACACCGAAGAGTTTCTGATATTTCACAATCCATATATCCTCATGTGATCTAGGAGGAAAATGTTTAGATTATTATAATTTTTTTTTTTTTTTTTAACAAATTAAGTGTTGGGATGGTAAACGGCCCACGCCCACACATATGATGTCATCTTAAAGCCCTAATGGTCTTCTTTAAGGAACAAGATGACTTAACAGAGAGACATGCATAGTGCAAGATATGAGCAAAAAGAATGTGCTCTACAGAGGACACTAAATATCTAGCAGTTGTGTATACAATTGTCTCCAAAATGTCATTATCTCTGTATTCTTGTGTTGTAGAGTCAAACATGCAATGAACCAGGTGAACAAAAACTGTCAAAAATACTACACTATAGCATGCCGCGGAGGTGCAGGTTTGGCGTATACAAGAGCAAGCTGACAGCACCGTCACACCAAGGCAAATAAAGAGCCCAAGGGGTTGAGGCGAAACCCTGAAGCCCCAGACACGAGCAGAGGGAGAGGCGCCTAAACACAGGACTCCATTCACGGCTGACGGGAATGTTACACGGGGCCGGGGAAACTGGAGACGCCATGAAAACGGTGAGTTTGGAAGCCGGAGACAGACACCTGCACTCCGAGATAAAACCGCCTTCTAAAGGGGTCATAATCCTTCCTCAATTCAGTTAGCTGAACAAAAGCTGGGAAAAAAGTAAGGAAAACAACACTTACCTCGACCGAGAGCTTTAATCTACCCTCTCTTTGAAAAGAAACATGAAGAATCTAGTGCTCTCTGATCTTAAAGTAGATTCAGAGAGCTGGAATCAGCCTCTTAAAGAGACACACGTGCCACACGCGCGCGCACACACACACACACACACACAGACTCGGTGTACCTATCTAAATGGGGACCTTCCATTCATTTCTATGGGTAAAACCCTAATCCCAATCACGACACCCTTAACCCCTACCCAGCCCTAACCTAAACCATAAGTAACCAACCCAAAACCAAGACTTTTGGCATTTTTAGTCTTTTGATTACATTCACAGATTTTTATGAAATTGAGGTTATCCAAATGGGGACCTGAAAAGATGTCCCCAAAAGTAGGGAAATTTCAGGTCTTACCACACTTTGGGGACATCTTGGTGCTGAAATGTGATCTATGCAAACCCACACACACACACACTAAACAGCCCTCCCCAGGCTGACCACGCCGTAACCACCAACCCCCTCCTGGGCCTTTTGTGGAGCCAGGCCACGCATGGCTGACAGAGGAGGACAAAATCAGGGCCACATTCTCCTGACAGACGGAGAGGTCGGCACAGGCTCACATGAGCCGGTCCTCCGTGCCCCACCCCCATGGAATACTGGCAGTGACAGGGCCAAGCCAGCTACCAGAACATCCCAGCGCCACTGGAGAAGGCATTGACTGGGGCTCTTGTTTGACCCCGCATACCACAATTACCATGAGAGCGCCCTTAAGCTGGCTGGCCAGAGCATCGCAGGGGAGGGGGGGGGGGTGGACTAGAGGCGGGGCTTACAAACCTGATGGCTAAGCCTGCAATTCAGTTTAACAGTGCAATTAAGGAGTGTGGCAGCCGACAGTTCACACACGCGTTCTAGGACATTAACATTTCTTAAAAGCTACGCACACACAAACACACAGCAAATGTCTGAGGTTTGTCAGCAATTGCATTCGATCCAGACCTTCCCAGAAAAAAGGCTTACATGGCGACACAAAGCTCCGTTCTCTTATTCCAGGGCTCCCGTCACTTGTCCACCCCCCCCCCCCCCCAAAGGCCTTTTCTGAGTTTAGCCTGGTGTCCGATTTATCGAAAGAAAACCAACATTTGTTAAAAAATAACCAGCTTCCCTCAGCTACTGCATCATGCTACCCACCATGCAGAACAGCCATCCGTCCTCAAACAAAACAAAATGTTCTTTTAAAGGAAACCAAAAGCATTATGGTACCTTTGCGAGCGACAGACCTACGAGACGACACGTCTTCCCAAAACCAAACCAGCAGGTGCAGTGGCAATCCGTCGAAGGTCAGACACCGGGCCAGAGCGGCAGTTGACAGTAGAGAGGCGTGCCAGCGTGTTAAACCGTAAAGGGAGGGTCGTCTGAAAGGGGCTCGCCGCTCAAGTCTGACCAAGCAGTCCAGGAAGGTGTGACTCAGGAAACGGTCGGCCATGTCGAATATCCTACCCTACGGAGTGTATACCAAAGGCAGCGGGGGTAAGAGGCCTAAAGGATCAAGTTACAGTCTGAATAGGGGCCACCTCAGCCACATCTGCTAACAGACAGCCGCACTCACCGCAATAAACAAAAAAAACACTCATTCTAAACAAGCCAAAAAGAACCGGACAGTCTCTTGCTGATTTCCAAACACCTCTTTGTTCTAGAAATGTTCTGTAAATATTTACTGGTCCATAAATGTGTAAGATGTGTGGATTCCACCAAAACAGAAGAAAAGCCAGTGCCAGAATCCATCAGCTCGAGCTGTTAGGTGGTCATCGCGGCCCATAGAGCTTCTTCCTTACCGCACAGGCCACGCACACAAGGGGCATTTACCACAACTGCAGTCATGCATATTCACGCAGAGCAGGTGTCTCCTTGTTCCACCGAGCACAAAGGCTGCTGGTCCTCATTACATCTCCGATCGGGCCCCATGTCACGGAGTGAAAGGCCGCTCCGGCAACAGAATCAAATTAGCAGATCGTTGAGTCCACACTGCCTCCCTTGGTGAGACAATGGGGCCATGTGCACTACTTAAAGGCACTTCATCTTGTCAATTCACGCCAATGGAGCCATTTAGGGATAATTCATCGTAATACCACGTCGGCGAGGCGTCTCGAAGATAAACTGCTCGCCGATGCGTCCTATCCGCTAAAAGGCGACCACCCCCCCCCCCCGTTCATGAAGGCTGGGGTGGAGAGGTGCAGTTGAAGTCAGCACTAATGAGCCCAATCGGGAGAACGGCTCTGGAAGTGGTTTTCAAAAGGTGACCACACCCCAGACCTCCAGGCTGTTCCAAACGGTGGCACTAACCCGTAAAAACCAAAACGAAGCTATAAAGGGGCTCTAAGAATGACTGGCCCAAACCATAAAGGCAAGTGGGCCATCTGTCAGAAATGGGTCTACCTCCTCCCTCCCCCCCCCAATCTCCTCGTCCACAAACGCAGCCCCTCCGCCTTTGACGCATTCGGCAAGCCGTGAGACCACTCCACTACAGAAGTCAAGCAGAGCTTGTAATGCAAGCCCGATTGTCCCCAGACTCACCCCCCCCGACCAAAGAGGACCTTTAAAATGCATGATTCCTTTAACTGCATGCCCACAGGGACCGGGCCCCAGAATGGAGATGGGAGGGGTTGAAACGAGAAGCTCCCAACCGGCAGCTGATAACATAACAGCGGCACCCCCCCAGCCAGTGCTTGGCTCTATCAGCCCTTTGTAGCTACAAGATGGTTCTAATTTGCCATCACTGATTATTTGGGATTGGGATCCAGGGATACGGGAGCCGGCCGGGCCGGGGGCCCGATTCGGCCAGACAAAAGGGAGGCACGCAGGCAGAGGGAGAGCGCTGGAATGCGACCACTGCAGGAAACCGCTGGGTGGGGGGGGTCAGATGTCAGGCCTTTTGTTTCCATCCAGCGTCTCCTCGTCCACTCAACACTGGGCTTAAATGCTCAGCGGCTGGACGGAGAGGACAAGAGGGAGGGCCGCAAATGTTCAGCAAGTGATAGCTGAAGGACTGCCTTTACACCCCGCGAGGCGCTCAGGTAACACGCAAACACCCCCCCCCCCAAAACAATGTAAAGACGCCCGGCCTGCACGTCCCGCAAACGCGGCCTGGTGATCGCGGGGTAAATACAGCCATGCCTACCTTCCCCGGCGCCGAGCTCCTTCTCATCAAACCGCCTTTGCGACGAACCCTCGTAATTCCCGTCCGCAGGGGCTGCAAGTGTCTGGAACGCGTCTGGCTAGACGCCGGGGGGCTGAGCCACAGCCACCGCAGCTTATGCCCTCCCACCGGTCAGGAGCGTTGGGGGGCGTTTATTGATTATTTCTGCCGGGGTCACCCAGCTCCTGACAGGGGGCGGCTGGAGGACGCTGGGAGGAGGTGGGGGGTGTGGGGGGAGACCGACAGGAGCCGAAAGACAGCGCCGGCGCAGAGGAGTCGACGAGACCAGAGTCCCTGCGCCGAGCGCCGCATCCACACCCTCAAAGCGCTCCTCGGCTGGAGCCCGGACCACGCACACACGGTGTTTTAATCTCACTTTTCAGAGCACGCAGACCGGTGCAATGAGATCTAGCTGACGTCACGACGGCCCGGTTTATGACGAGAGGCTTCCGGCAGACCGTTCGACAAAGGCTGCGACGGCCACAGGTGCAGACAAGGTCAATGCACGCCTGCGGGAGCCGGACAAACCTTTTCACTTCTGTGTGCTGCCGATTGGATCAATTGGTGCCTCTGCGGTGGCAAAGCGAGAGCCCTTGTGTAATCAGGGACTGCGGGGGAGACTACAGCAGACAGCCTTAATGATAACAATGCGGGTGGGGGCGGGGGGCGCTGAGCAGCACATTGACGGGGGTGGTGGGTGGAGGCAGCGAAGCCTGGGCTGTAGTCCGGTCCATTTTCCTGCCTTTGATGGACAGACAGATTCTGAACCCAACTGCCCACCAGAACAGACAAACCACTAACGTTGCCGCTCTCCTCCGGCCCAGTTTAACCGTTCCGGGCAGCACCAGTTCTCCCCTCCAGAGCCACAGGGTCTGCTGGGTTCCGTTCCAGCTCACCTTCGAATTACTGCATTACATAATTGGATAGGAAAAACCAATTCACCTACAATTCCAGGTGTAAATTAGGTGTTAATTAGAAGAACTCCAGAAGCAGGATGGTTGCATGGCCCTTGAGGAGCAGAGCTCATACCCCCAACTAACACCCCATGCTCTGACGAGTCTTGGCTCTGGCGTTATGGCTGCCCATGTTCCTCGGGATCTAAGGAAGCCGTGATCTTGGCAGAGGGGCTTATGATCAAAGAAATGCTGAGCACAGGTCTGGGCTCCAGCTCGACTAAATGCAGCTACCTCTGCGGATGGTGAACAGGGAGGAATATTCATTTATTTAGCAAACACTTTTGTTCAAAGTGCCTCATGAGTGAGGATCAGAGAGTAGAGTCAAATGGTCCCTGGAGCAATAGGGGCTAAGGGCCTTGCACTAGGACCCTGCAGTGACATCACGTCACAATCTGCCGGTAGTCTGCAGGCCTGGCCTCAACCTGTAGAGCCACGTAGCATCCCAGGTTCTGTACCATCACATTTAGGTACATCACACCAGGAGACCCTGAAGTCCTCCGTGTTTCTGAGAGGTGGTCACATGATGCGTGGGACTGTCACGTGGCACAGAGGCACGTCCGCCCCGCCCTGTGTGTGTGTGTGTGTGTGTGTGTGTGCGCGCGCGCGCGGACACACACTGTGCCGTTCAGGGTCTAGCTGACTCAGCGTTGCCCTGTTGCCCCCACCCCATCCATCACTGCCAGGGACATTCATTAAAAACAAAAATTCCCAAAGGTCGACCCCCCCCTCCCCCACTGACAAAGCAGACAGACAACCGTTTACACTCCCTGGACCAGCCCAGACTGCAGGGGAGGGGGGGGTGTTGGGTCCCAAACTGCAGTTTTAACAGGTATTCTGATAGCAGTGCTATTCGCCAATCCCAGTACCTCGCAGATGCGAAATCCCCCCCCCCCCTTGAGCAGCCAATGGCCTGATCTACAAGAAACTTCATAAAAAGAACATAAGTGAAAATCCAGATCTGGGGATATTACAGTCAAAGAGCGGCGATCCAGGCAGCTACAATTTAACCTGCCAAATATACTGGAATATATTCAAACAGCTTCTATCAAAAATAACTGCATCTATCAGTATCAGCAGCGAGAAATACCTGGCGAGTATGAATGAGGAACGAATGAATATAATTCTACTGAAGGAGACGCATGGGACCAGCAGCGGGCGGGGGAGGAGGCAGGCAGGCGCCATGTTAATCACAGCAGTATGTCGGATTTCCTGACAACATGCTCTCCTTTGAAAAGCGACCGATACAGAAAATCTCAAACCGTATCCGTTTGTGAAGCTCCATATATCCCTCTCTGAGCAGGCCTAACGGTGACTCGGGGGGGGGGGCGGGGCCTCGAACGACCAACCTCTTGATCAGCAGTCTGAATCCCACACGCTTCCTTCAGCCTCAGAAACAAACAGGCAACCCTATTAGGACTCCCAGCTTTTGGAGAGTTTCACTTTATTCACTCAGTAGAGCATTTCAGACAGCAGTGAATCGCCATACCCCTGTAAACCCACTCCAGAACAAGCAGGGAGTAGCTACCGGACCAAAAAACCTATGCAAAAGTCCCACCACTCAGGCTACGCAACGGCAGGTGCAAATCTGCTCACACCTGAGCAGTGCTACTCTAGCCCGACTGCCTGAAGCCCCAGTATGTTTATTTGCACCCGAATGGCTTTACAATGGCACCGTCGTTGGAGCATTTAAATAAATAGGTCTATAGTCCGTTGGGTCTTGATGCAGACAGAGAAGGGGAGGCAGTTTTGGGGGAAACGCAAACAAAAGCAAACAATCAAATGCAGGGTCAGCAAATGTCACTTGGCCTTAGAAGTTTTTATGACGGCACCTACAAAACATCCAAGCAGCTTGTGGCTTCACGGCCTGCAGACACCTGCGCCACAAACCATCAGAAATGCGAAAGTGAACACTAAAGAGGGCGGGATTTCCCACTCCCCTGCCGACCGAGGCTCAAAACACGAAACCCTGTCAATGACCTCCTCCTGGGGTAAGGCACAGGGAGGCCTCTGCTCCATGAGCTATGAGGGAAATATTTTTACCCTGCTTTTTGTGGCAGGGAAGAGGGACCAAGGACATGTGATGTGTGCTGGTACGGGGCCAGAAACCAGGATTGTGCTGACTAGTCCTATCCCAAGGAAAGCACTTACGCATACAAAGGTCTATGGCTGACGGTGCCCTCCAAAACACGCAGAGCTCCCAAGGGACGAGGCGGGCAGCCCTCCCAATGACAGCTTAATGACCCGCAGTCACAACAGAACAGGATCCACGCTGGCTGAACCCGTCCCCCGCCATAAGGGGGCCGGCGGCTTCACCGGCGATGACCACAAGCAGCGCCAGCCCCCCCCGAGTCTCATTACCGCTGCCCATGGGGTCACTTAATCCAAAGGGCAGCTCCTCACAGATTCCGCGTCAAGGAAGGCAGCAGAAGGAGGAGACTCTGTCGAAGGTAATGCCAGATTCAGGTTCAGGGGCTGTGAAAACCTCACCTTCAAAACAAACATCACGGCTGTCTCTGTGCCAGGGCCCGCAGCAACAAAGGCCTTTTAAAAAGACCATAAAACAACGGAATGTCAGGGGAATCAAGTCAGTTATAATAAATACTTTTCCATACGTCCTGGTAATATCCCAAAAACAAAAACATAAAAAGCCCCAGAACAGGAAATTTAGCAGCGAGCTCTCAATCCTGCTAGTCTTTACTGTCAGGACGACTCTCTCACACAGACACAGAGACAGACGAAGGGGGATAATGCAAACCCCTGCATCAGGATGGGGGCTGAAGCCACGGAGCTGATTTGACAGGGAAATTGAGGGAATCCTGTGCAGCTCAGTGGGAGCAGCAAATGGAAATAGACAACAAAAGAAAGACAGGACATCTGCAGGTGTGAAGATTCTGAAGAGGTGCCAAGAGGGGGAGGGGGGGCAGCCCGAAACAGGGATGGTTTTACAATTAGGCCGTGTGTTTTGTCGAGACATATGCCAGGTTCAGACCTGCTGGAGGATCCCAGCGCCTCGATCAAAGCAGAGAGATGGGAACCTCAGTGGAATAACATTCACAGCCCAGGACAGCAGGAAAAACCAGCAGGAAGTGCAAAAGGCCCGGTACTATCTGGCAGCCAAGAGCGCAGGCCCTGATGTGGGATAACCCTGTGCATGTGTAAAAGTGAACGGCGATTAATCAACGTTATTGACACACCACAGCAAACGACAATAAAGAGTGTGCGTCTGTGTTTTCAGCATCCAGCTAGCATTATAGTCTAACATCATAAATCTGTATAGATAATGACGTCTATGTACACAACTTTAATCGCAGATTTGAACCCGCTATAATTTCTTTCTACAGATTGAGATTAAAGCCAGCTACCATTTAGGATGAACGTCCGCTGTAACTACAGGGACATCGATTGATCTCCCATCAGAGTACAAACACCACTAACGAGTGTGAAGGCTGTGTGACAGCAGGCATTGGAGGCTGGCATGTGAAAGGGGGTCAGTTTCAGGCCGAGACCACCGCAGCTACAGCGGCTTCATCCCGCCAGCCAGCCAGAGTCGGACTCGGGCTGCCCGTTTGTCAGCCTCTGCGGGGACACGTCAAGCCAGCCTCGTATCAGACAGAAGGAGTTTCCCCCCCCCATGTGGACCCAGCAGTCCTCAAAAACTCTCTTCTACTGGCCGCTCCAGAGGAAAACAAAAAAAAATAAAAAAGACTACGCGATTAAAACAATCTACCTTAGTGACGCTTAACACAAAGGGTTCGAAAGCCCAGCGCCATACTCCTGTTGCGTGCACCCTACATCTGTGTCTCTTGAAACCGGTTCCATTTTGTGTTTGCAATGGGGTGGAGGAGTTTGTTATGAAAACGGCGCAGAGGAGAAGCCAGCAGCCCAGCGGAAAGAACGTCCACCTTCACGGCCGCACAACAGTAAAGAGGGCTGCCGCCCGTCCCAAAAATAGAGACTGCTGTCAGAGACCTTTGGTGTGTGTGGAGGGCTGGACGCCCTGCTAAATGAGCACGTCGGGGCAGCAGCCGGACGCACACAGTGGGCTGTTAAACATGACGGCTGCGCGGCAGCTCGATGGCGTCCCGTCTGCGCGTTCTGGCAGCAGCCACACAGTCACATGGGCGGGGCTGCGCGCCTCCTCTCAGGTCAAAAGACACAGCGTCACATGCAAACCAAGCAGAGCCTCGGAATCACAGGACAATAATCGTGCGTCCCATTATCCTCGGAGGTTGGGACTCTGGACAACGTCACATCCGCTAAAAACTCGAGGAAAACCGAGTCGGATGCATTCCACTTGCCGAACTCAGATCCAAGAT
>JAODKL010000027.1:22522014-22562997 GCA_026780765.1 Petrocephalus schoutedeni | reverse complement strand
CCAAGCGTATGCCATTCACCGTAGCAACACATCTATCGACTACAATAACACTGTTCGGTGCACACAGCTTACGAAGTCGACTCAAACAGCACTAAAGTGCTTAAAAAGGTAAAATATCACAGCACCACTTACAGGCTTTGCACTGGGCAGCCATCTTGAAACCGAAACTCTGTGTACTCTGGGCTGCGCCGAGATTTATATCAGATTTTCGAGAAACAGGAGTGCGCCTGTCGTCACTTCCGGCCTCGAAAACTCGGTATCCGACTCGGATTCCGACCTCCAAGGTACAATGGAACGCACGACAAGAACTAAGCCCTCCATTTGTCTGCATGGAATCCATGACAGGGATGATATACTGGCCTGCTTACAGAGCCATTATTCTTAGCAATGCAATACTGATGCAATAAAATTTACTTTTGGAAAGAGAAAAAAAAACTATAACATATGCAGAAAACTAGGTTTCCAGGGAAGCTTAACAGTGACTAGTGCCAGACCACAATGCTAAAGGTACTGTAGACCCTCGCAATTTCTCCAGTAAGGATAAAAATCCCTTCCCTACAAAAAAAGACACGTATTTAACTGTTATCCTAGCAGTTTCTACTACCCGAGTTTAATAAATCTGGGAGAGTGCACAACGCATTGGGCATGGTAGACTGAAGACCGAGCGAGAGTCAAAAAGGTGAGAATCGAGATTTTAAAAGGAGAGAAATGACGGCAAGCCAATTAAAAACGAGACCACCTCCCCTTTTAAGAAAGAGCTGCGCTCACCTCTAACATGTACAAGTGCCACCGTTGGACAGAAGAGCCATTTACAAACCTTCCACTGACGAGACCAGACCACACTAGTCAGCACACAGGGTGTTCACTCTTAAATTGCTGGTTTTTCAGTGTAATAGGCTATATTTAAATGCACAAAAGCAGACAGGACAGCAAATGTTTCCTACTCATCACATGCTTTGTAACATGAGCATGAGTTTGAGGATTAAACTGAGTATGAAGGGAAAGAATATTACATGCAAATGGACAGGGGGAAGATGACACCAATACTTTGGCTATCATTGTTGCATACACAGTGTGTTTAATACTAGTTACACACTTGTTGAGAACTGCATTTCCCAGCGCAGTGCCGACGGCAGCAGTAAGGGGGCGACATGGAGCAGGAATTCCACAGAGGACCAGGAATGGAATGTGGTTAACGCATTGCTATAGCCCATTTCACCCCCCAAATCTTAAGGCCAGTGCAGTTGCCTAAGTGTAGCAGAAGATTTGCAGCCCCACCCCCTCCCTACAGCTATGGATGATTAGACTCCCCCTCCCAACCCACAACTGTCTCAACTGTAGTACTACCACGCCCCTCCTTCACAAAACCACATCTTCCCACTCCCTAGAAGCACGTCTGGTCCAGTCAACAAAGGAGGCCTGTTTAGTACAGAGGGAGGAAGAGGAGGGTCCTTGTGACAATTCCCTCAGGGGCAGCAGCACGTCAACATCAGTGGAGGGGGCTCCTAACTCCGCAGCTGTTCCAACTCACAACTGGATGCATGGGAGAGTGCGGGACTCTTAAAGGGGCAGAGCGGCACAATGGCGATCAGGTACGGTCAGATAACCCGCACCCTTCCTGCCCTGACACCTTTAACGGCATTGGGACGGCATTAGGTGGGATTAGCCGAAAGTCCCTCTAATGACATTTGGATGCCCGAGCTCAAAAATAGCCAGTCGGCCGGCTTTGTGCGCTGAAAAGTCAACACCTCTCAGCCACCGTCATATAAAAAGGTCATCGAGTCACCCACACAGACAATACTGCGTTTCTTTAAGCAAACCTCTTAAGCCAAGGGTGGCTGATTTTATCCATGAACGGCCAGTGTGTGTGCAGGTTTTTGGGATAACTTTTAGGTCAGCTGTTCAAACTCAGGTGTGAGGACTCTTCAGCCAAATCAGTGCTCTAATAAGCAATCTAATTTGAGAATTGCAGCGAAAGCCTGCATACACAGTGGCCCTTTCTGGATAAGACTGGCCGCCCCTGGTTTAAGCGAACCACCCTGAATGGCCCCAGTGCCACATCTGAAAACAAAACCTCACTCTAGGTCCAAACGTCATCACCAAGAGCATGATATGAGAGAAATGCCAAAAGCCATTGTCCCAAAAGGTTACACAGCCCGTCTGTGAAAATGACAGGAAGTAATTAGACCCTTTGATCAAACTTCAATGTTATACAAAAAGCCAGGAATTTCATTACTTAGGCCAATAATCACCTGCTAGACCCACCACTAACCAAACCTGGATCAATGTTTAGAAGATGAATGGATCTCATGTTAAAATCTCAAAATGTTATACCTGCAAATTGAATCAAATAAAGCACAAGACCTGGGTAGCAACTAGCAGTTCCATTTTCTCAATTGAATCCGTCTGCTTGAGAGCAAATCAAACCTTCCCTATGCCTTATCAGAAGCAGAAAATAGCGATCCAACAGCAGCTCATCCGCAAGATCTTCTGAGCTACCTGCAGGCATGCGGTCTGCGAGGTCCTCCCTCTTCCAGCTTAGTCGAGCTTTAAAAAAACAAACACATCTGGGAGCCTGGACTTTGAAGAGCAACTCCGCCCGGCTGTGATGAAACGCTTCCACATCTATAATCAAGAAGAAAAAAAATCCCAGATAAATATAACGAGCAATCATACTCGCATGTTCTGACATGGGCCAAACTGCAGACTAAGCTGTCCTGGCGGCAGCAGGTATTACAAAGTTCACAGGATTTACACAGTTTAATGGGCCGGCAGTGAATGAAACATGAGTGCTAGTTAAACAGAGCAGATAGTTCAGGCTTCACACGCCGAGCATAAAAACGTATGACTAACCATGGACTTATTTGGCGAAACACAGACTCGACACATAAGGAATCTTCTGCCAGTGCGTTTTGGGTTTGGGCTTTTCGACAAGAACCGTAATAGAAAAAGGAACAAAAAAAGGGACTAAAATGTGGACAACCTTGCATAAAAAAGCGAGCAGTAATTAAGGAGCAAAGACCAACATGCTCCGCGGTAGCGGTGTCGCGGCTCTGCAGCCACCTGTGCCAGTCGGAGTGCCGTGACACCCCGCCCTCGCACAGCGCTCACCTGCCACTAGGCGTGCACTCCCGTGGGCGCGTGTGCTCATTAAAAATGAGCCGTTTCCACAACACTCTCTCTGCCGCGACGGATAACAGCGACAGTCCCGTAATACAGGACGACAACGGGTACAATTTCATCATATTCTCACTCAGACCCAGTCTCAGTTTAATCCAGTGAGACCTGCCTCGTAACACCGAACGCGCGGGTTTACATCCAGGTCTGTCACTTTGGAACTCGCTATAAGAAAAGCCCACAGGCACCGACCACAGCCAGCCACCAGGGAAGCTCACGGCCTGTACGCCTATAGCGGTGTTTCCAAACGGGGTCCAAGGGGACCAGCATGCAGTCCACATTTTTGCTCCCTCCCAGCCAATCATGTATGCTGAATACCTGGTACAGGCATGTTGGCGGCTGGGAGGGAGCAAAAATGTGGACTGTCTCGAGGTCCCCCCCCCAGACCGGGTTAAGAGATGCCGTACAGTGGCTATGAAAGGCCAAAGGGAAGGACACCTACCACGGCGGCATAAGAGGAACATCACGCTCCTCTACAGCAGACCCAACGTTACATGAGAACACAGCTATGGGGGGGGATCGTTTGTCATCTTACAGGCCAGCCGCAGGCACAAGCGATCGAGCACACATGTCGGGGGGGGGGGCAGCTGCTGTCTTAATTCAACTGAGGATGAGTAACAGGTCGACAAAGTTAAATGAATCACAGGAATAAAACCTGAATTAATCACAAACAAAAAGTGAGGCCATCCATCACAATCCCTTGAGAGGCGGGTAACGTTTTTGATGACCTGGCCTGAATATAGAGACCGTTTACCTTCTGACTCTGCAGAGTCAGTAACAGATGCACTGATGTATTCTCCATGTAAAGCCCAGCATCTCCATTCGAATCACACCCCTCCCAGATAACTACCAGGCTGCCTGTTAATTTAATAAATAAATAAAGCACTTCAAACAAAAGCCCTCCCCCCTGCACAGTCCATCATCTTCCTAAAATCACAAGCTAAAGTGACAAGGCAAGATATTAATCTTTCTGAGCTGTCAATTATCTTTCAGCGAGCTTTTCAGTCTGTGCGTAAAGAGGGATGCCCACATCTGTCTGACGGAGGAAAATCCCCCTAATTAATGAGTAATTTATTATTACAGCAGGTGGAGGTGGGATCTGGGGCGGAGACACACGCACGCATGCACTAAAGCAATGCCTTTTCTCTGCACAGAAACCACCCAATCGCAACACTCGCAACCACCCAATCGCAACACTCGCAACCACCCAATCGCAAAACACTCGCACTGCTCTCTGTGCTCCAGAGAGCCACTGCATGCCGGACAGCAGGCCCACTGCAGACCAAGCTGCAGCGGGAGCCACTGAGACGGACATCCGGCCCCCTTCTGAAATCTGAGGGCGGAGAATGAATGACACCACCCAGGGGCGGAGCCCATGGCCACAGACGCCAGGGTGCCTGCCAAGGGGATGCGACTCGTGCCAGTCATGCGCCCGCTCCAGCGCCAACAGCGACTTCCTGCCCAGGAAGTTCCTCAACGCTGGCCTGAGCTCACCTGCTTTTTATAGAAAAGCTCCTTTTCAAAGACGACGCTTTTCCTACGGCATCGGGGGAAGCATAATATAACCCAGCAACAAAGCTCAAAACCGACAACACGTTTTAGCTACCTGTTCAATCGGCATCCTCCAATCCCTAGAGATACACTCTGGGCACAGTTTCCTAGCTTAAAAAGCAATTCCACGAAAAAGTACAGGGGGGAAAATGGGGACTCCATCTTGCTTTAAGGAACGTGACGAGCACAGATGTCACCTACGGCAGATAAATCACGAGCGGGTGTCCTTATATGGAGAAAAATGCCTAGGAGGAGGCAGAGACGTTCATGTTTCCTGACGGTGCTTGAGAGTTAAAGGCGGGGGGGCTCGCCACAGATCATCCAAAGGATCTGCTTCCAGCCAAGAACAGCCAAACGGCTCCCCCCTTTTGTACCTTTTCACGTCGACATGCAGGCAGAAGTCTTTTGCTAACAGTGATCCTCGCCAGCATCACATGATGAAAGCATGAAAGTTTGTCACAAGAAAAAAAACCCTCGATCGGCAAATCTGGCTTCTCTGTTCAAGCCATCGGGGTCGTGCTCAAGGACAGAATGGACTAAGGGAAGTTTAAGCAATTAAGGGCCAATCTTCAAAAGAATGTACATTTTCGAAATCAAATGGTGCTGCTTCTGTCACTGAATTCAGTTTTACCAGCCAAAGCATGCTGTATCAGTTTAGCTGACTGTCACCCGGACATATCAGAAGTGACTGGCAAGTCAGCCGGAAAAACAGAGTTACACCCAGCGGGATCTGGGGTCACACGAGGAGACGTGCCACGTGCTCCTTCCCGGGAAGGCATCTAGAAGCCTCGACATCAAGGGTAAATTCTGCAGCCCCGCAGTTAAAGGGGAAACTCAAAATGATCAAAATGTATTTGAAGCGTTTTACTCCTTATCGACAACAACCCAAAAGCAGGGGAACAGCCCCCTTAGGGCCCATTCAGGAACCAAAAACTCAAACCAGAACCATTACAACAGAGAAGTCTTCCAGATGATGTTCCATAGCCTGACAAAACACATCCCAAAACAGTCACCTATTCCGGATATTAAACCACTCCGGCAGTGTGCAGGAGGCATGCTTATCGCAGGTGGATGCGAGGTCACGACCTTTTACCCCAGATCACATATGGCACTGTGCGACAGAGCTCATCTCATTTATGAAGGACCTCGGAGGTTGGCACTGGGAATGATGTCACGGTCCAGGTAACAGTGTTCCAGCCAACCAAGTCAGAAAGCCATTTAGCAATACCATGGACCCATTTCAAAAAGCAAGATTTCTTGCTTAGCCGGATAACTGGTCTGATTTAATTTATCCCAGTTTAAAAGGCATTTATCCCGTTCACTTACATTTTACAGACTACCTTAAATCTGACAAATTATCCAGCTAAGTAGGAAATCCTACTCTCTGAAACAGTTCATAGCCTGGTTAGCTGTTAGCCATTGTTAGCAATATCAGCTGATAACATCACACAGTATTTTGTGCATAAAAACACCATAGCAACACATCTACAAACAGTACTGCGTGTACGACTGATTTAATGATCCACAAATAAGGTGGTGCAAAACTACTTCTTTTGACAATTGAAATGAGGGACGTGACTTGAGAGGGACCCCCCAAGCCAACTCAATGGGCCCCAAAAACCACAGTTGGCCAAAACCAGTGCAGCATCTAAGACAACCCTGGGCCTTGACAGATAACTAACACCGGCATAGCTACAAGATGTATTCATCTAAAAATGGCCCCGGACTACCTTCACAAGGTGGGGGGCGTCTCCTGTGGCCGCCAGTGGGCCCAAACCGCAATCCACCCATGAGCACACCAACAGCATGATCAGACTAAACATAATGCAGCATTGCCCAAATTCCATAAAGCGGGCAATTCCATCCAAGCAGGACAGCCTTTTGTGGAGATGCTGCCATGGATGACACCGCAGTTAATAAGGGAGATTCATACAAAGTAGCGCAAACCAACAGGACTCATGTATGGGTCAGGCTCGCACCGGGACACATTTGTTTTATGGCAGGGGGCCTTACATGAAACTACACACCCAGGGCTCTTTACAGCACCCCGATATGGCTCTCTGAGCCTCCTGTCTGAGCTCCATGTCTTCACTTCCCAAACAGGGAAATAAATCACTTCAGCACAGTGGGGAAGAGGGTGCAGAGTTCTTGGGGGGAGGGGCGGGGGGGTTGCCATAAATCAGAAAGGGGGGTGGGAGTGTGCCCATCCACTCAAAATGCCAACATCATTGAAATGGTGCATATTTCTTAGGGAACAGAGGTCACCAGGCCCAGGAAAGTGTATATGCTGGTAGGTAACCAACCCAAGCAACTGAGTGGACAAATTGATTTTCAAAGTTAACAGAGTTACCGTTATTCCCCTTTGATCCAAACTACACCAAAAGTACTAGGGACCAACATCATACCAGGATATGCCCCCACCCCAATAAAACAAAAGTCACATTTAGTCCAAAGGGGAATCGAAAAACTATTCCTACAATCTGATGTTTCTATTTAGGCTGCCATATTCACACCCCCAGTGCTCAAAGCTGATCATAAACATAACACCGCAATCGAATATTTTACGTTTGACGTCTCGGCAAATTAGCGGCGCGTTGTCAGATTTATGGAGAACGGAGAGCCGACTGGCACCGCGGAATTACACGGCACGGCGAGGTGGGACCCAAAGCAACAGCTGCCTCCCATTTAAGACAGATTCTCCCTTTGTTTGAAGACACAACAAGTTTTGGTTCATTAAAGACGCGCCGTTTATGGACCTACAGAGGTACCAGATGTTTTTCCCGGCAAAGGAACTCCGAGTTTCCCCTCTGCGCTGTGATTAACTCTGCCAGTCATGATCCCACTTGTTTAATACGCAATATTCTTCCAATATGCGTACATGACAATAGCTACCCGACCTGTACATTGTTTCTTCACCCCCGGCTTATCTGCGGTCGCCCAAATGACTAACCCAGTGCATATAATATTCGGTAAGACATCCCTCTATCGCTTACGACCCGCTTGAAGATGCACGCAAACTTTCTTCCAATCTCACATACATGAGAAAATGCGCATCACCTGCAAACTGCGTTATACCAATCAAATCTCCACCGAAACCACGGGGATGCCTGCCTGGAGTCTAATTAGGGCTAAAGACCGCGGCATTCGGAGTAACTCTCCACAGATGGTCGCAAATTTCGCTGAATTGTGAACGAAACGTGATATTGCGGGTATAATCCCCGGGGTGCCTTAAGCCCCCCCCCGGCAGGCGGCATGCAGCGCACCGAGGGGCTGATTCCAGCTGCGCATGCAGACTGTGGGCAGCCTGCGTGTCGTGCCAGGGACCGGACAAACTCCAGTCACTTTTCCCCTCGGTAGAAGAGGCTTAAGAGTGTTTTTGGAACTTTCCCTCGTTCAGGGAGTCTCTGCGAGGAGAATCGGTCGATTCACCATTACTCACACCACAGGTTTCCGCATGTAACCAAACGACGGCAATAATGCTCTGCCACAGAGTAAACGGAGACCCATCATCAGCACCTCTTTGTATACCTTTGAACCGTTCGCATCGTTGCAAGACTACGTGGGCTAACTCAATTATTAAAGTTTTTTCCGCGATAGTTGGAAGGGATCATTTGCCCGTTCCCGGGGCACCGCGGCGCGCTCTTCGCGTAGTCCGCTGGGCGTCATGTTCTGAAATAAAAACTCATCTGCTTTCTTCCCGTAACGGGAATCGTGTCGATTCCTTAAGAAGCTAAAGTACACGGCGTTCCCAAGTTTAGATAAACACGAAACAAAAAAATCACAATATGGGATGAATCTGGAGACAGTTCAATACCTAAAAGTGCCACAAAAGGTCCACGCTTTAGATGCGAGCCCATAGTTTTCAGTCGGACAAAGAACAGGAGAAACTTTAGCAAAAGACCTTAAACAAGTGCACCATAGGCCACTGCTTCGCAATAACCGTGTCCGCGTTTTTCGAAGCACAAATGTCACAAGCGTGTGCCATTTATAAATAATTCCACACGTGTTTTTATTTCCCAATAAATAATAAACTCGCTGATGAAAATGGGATGTCCCATAAATACGCTCTGGGATTACACTACACTCATTCAATAACATAAACGGCAATGATCGCAACAAAACAACAAGTGATCGTAAAATACTACCACGCAGCTTGCATTCTGTACTGTTAACAGGCTACAAAGTTTATTGCACATTAAGTGTTTTTCTTGCCACTTTTTAAACGGACAAAGTGGTACGTTGTAGCGGGGGGGTGGGAAAACATGATACAGCAAAAGTAACACTCAATATGCACTGAATCAACAAGGATACGGCGCAATTCCGGCAACTTTCACGTGTAGTTAAATATTACTAATTAAACTTATCTAAATGCTAATGATGTCTGACAATGGTAGCAGCGTGCAGCCTAACTTTACTTTCCAAAACAAAAAAGGGCCAAATCACACTAGCACCCAAACAGAGGTCGGCCCTGAAAGCAAACAGTAAAACAAAGAGCAATTCCCCTTTAACTAAGTTACGGCAAACTGCAAATGAGGCGCGACACATAAACAGTTTGAGACCAGAAGTAAACAGCCGAAGTACCGGAGATCGGCCGGGCGCATATCGCCGCTTTGTCGCCCATTCGTCCGAAACTGAAAAACGCGACGATTCCCCGTTTTCCCCGGGACCAAACTCGGGGGCAAAAGGCGCAAATCAAACTTACCGGACGCTTAACTATCCTCAAACTGTAACGCGCCGGACAGCAGCGCTAAAACAAAGAAGGCACGGAGTCGTGCGCGTCCGAGCGCTCCTCAAAGTCACTTTACCACCAACTACTTTAAGTTCCAACTCTTTGCACTGTGCAGCAGGTCCAGCCCAGCCGAGGGTAAGGCGCAGACCACGCCTCCACCCGCCGGACTGCGCCGCTCGCCGGGGCTCAGCGCAAACCACACCTCCGAGTGACAGGCACCGGCGCCGCCAGCCAGCCCACCAGCAATGTGCATAATATTACAATATGTAACGTATTATCATAGTATTATTACATAGGAATATAGAGTCCATCGCATTATATATTATAATAGATAATGCATTAGAGTCACGGTTCAGACCCACTGAATTTCCATTCTAAAATTTATAGCCTGGCCGTGACCCTATTCCAGGCGGGTGGTGTTCTGAAAAGTTTATAGAGGCTATGAGAACGTGGGCAGATACATTTCGCAAAATATGGTGGAGGGATGAGTTTGTCTTTGGCTTTAAGAATGCCTCAATGCAATAAGCGGCTTCAGAATCAAAATAGAGCACTAGATCATTGCTTATTACTGCCGAACTGAGACCTGAGTGCTCAGCGTCGCGGTCACTGTGCGGGTCTTAGACTAAAAATAAGAGCAGGATTCTGTTAAATGAAAAAGGGCGTTTAAAAATTGTATAACAATTGAGACGTTAATATTATTACGTATTAATATTGTTGTTTTTGTTGTTATTAGATACAAGATTAAAATGCTTCATATGTTTTCCAAATGAGGGCATAAACATTACAAAGTAGCAAATGTAATTTTTTTTTGTTAACCACGAAGAGACAAAGGTTAGGCTCCTCAAACACCGCCCGTAACGTCGAGGTATTATTGGCACCTAGACTGGCGTCCTGGCGCTGAACCGCATACAAATCTTTTCATTTTCACGGAATAGTGGCCATGTGTTTACAAGATTTTATCTAGCGAGTCTTGTTTTGTCTTTTAACTTACCAAAATTACACAGCGCTGAATAAAATTATGACGAATTCATGATCATAGGCGTCAGTGTCATATGCTATATATATTATCATATTATCGCTTGAGTATTATATTCAAAAAAGTGTTTTTTCCTTACTCTCCCTGTTTGTCATTTACAGTTGTGACAAAACATTAGAATAAGTAAATTATATGTATACATTCTTCAACATTCGCAGAGAATAGTTGACCGGAGTAAACTGCTCATTGAAGTCTCTGTCCCGTTGTGGCTTGGTTACCAGCAGAGAGTGTATGCCTGGTTTCAGTTATTTTTAACTGACGATGACAAATACCCTGCCCCCCCCAGCCCCCGGCCACATTGCCTGACGTTATGCCGCCACGGTCATGACAGGGACAGCTAATGGTCCAGCGTGGCCCCTGAAACCGGGGCCATCTCACTTGTAGCTGTCAGTCCTCATGCTCAAAGGCACCACCAAATGACTAGACAGCGCCCTCAGTTTCACGTTGTGCCAGTGGATTAATCTGCCATAATAGCTACGCTAATAGGGTCGTCATGGTAATTGTAGCTAGACCCCCACAAGCCCCCAAAGCTCCCTGGCAGTCATTGTACAGTATGATCATGCTATTAAGGTTCTTTGCTGCTGGCCGCATTCACAGACTCATTTTGCCCCAGTAATAGGCCATGGTAATTTGTCATATGGCGTATAATGGGGCACATCACAGCCCTGAGCACCACAGGCCCCACAGCTAAGTGGGGGGGGGCGGCCTGGGGCAGATCAGCTTCCCCCCCTCATCTGTGAGCCCCGAGGGCAAACTCTCAGAGTCAACCCAGCAACCTACAGGCTTGCTCCGAGTCAACATGTCAGTAACAGTCAAGTATTAATATCATGCATCAGCTGGCCGGTAGCGTAACACTCCATCATAACTGCAGCCTGCTTCACGCTGCCTCCTGCAGCTATAAGCTCTCTAAACATGAGTAGCTAAAACGAGATTTCTAAAGCACAAAAATGAACAAGTGACTCATTATTTCCACCTTAACGGCTGCCCGCTGAATGCGGCTTCGGATTGTAAAGGTGAATGTTCGTCACAGAGACACCTGACTGTTTTTGGGAGCCATGGAAACACTGGGGCCTGGATGCCGAGCGGCGTCCAGCCTGGCCTTCTCAGACACGACAGCTCAGCAGAACAGAGAATATCTGTTTCTGTCTAGGACCCTGGGGAAAAAATAAAAGAGTACACTCACTGACACACAGTATGAGTCACCCTCCACTCTTAATGCTTTTAGTACACATGTGTCTCTTAATGAAATCACAATTTAACATTTGTCTTTTTCTCTATCCAAAGCATAATGCATTTATATATTTTTTGCAGAACTGGGTTTATTTGCACAGAGGAATCTGTTATACAGTTAAAAAACACCTAAAAAAACCAACATGCCTTGGCTCTTATCCAGACCACTAGTAAGTCATATTACTCAGTGGTCCTCGTTTGAGCAAGTACATGAGACCAGTTACTGACCCATCACCAGAACATGGTTAGTGATCTTCTGGTTCAAAAGCCGTACTACTATTCAGCCCGCAGTGGTTTGGTCTAGTCCCAGGAAAACAGTTTGACCGCAATTTCTTTTTTACTTTGTCCGTTTTTACCGTTTGGAGAACATAGCTGGTTTTATGAGCCCATGGTCCCCTCTCTAGAAGTGGTAGGTCCAAAATGCACAGAAATGGAAAAAGAAAGCATGTAGGATAATGGTCAGCACAATGTGTGGCCGTGAAATGGACACCATACACAAAAATGTGCTGAAAACCATTTGCCGCGTGCACTCCAGCACCGCTCAGTTGCTGTTTCCACATTTTAAATCTTTATTGGTCATCTGAGACATTTCATGCAATTTAAGCTATGACTATGGATGGTTATAATGTAAAGGCCCAGATATAAAATATTTGATTTTGGCAAAGAAAATGTAGCTTAAAACTTTGACCAACAGCTTGCCAGCTTGCTAGAATATGATTTCAGGTTTAAATAAAGTTCAAAAACAGCGTGGAGGTTTCCTTTCACTTTGGCTCTATTAAATTAGTACCAGTATGTTCACATCATACTTAAAAATGGAGGCTAGATTTATGTGAGTAATAAGTAAACTATGTAAGCGATATAGAAAAACAACATTTACACAGATTTACAACATGTTAGCCAGTAAGGCTGTGGGGTGGATGTACAACATTCACCATACTGTAGGTGAAACTCTCTCTGTAGGGATTAAACAGATTATATCCTTTTTATACTGTTTTCTGGTATGCCATCCAGGCCTGTCACCAAACAGAATTCACACTAAGCTGTGTTTTCATGCTAATATGAAGTTAATAAACCAAATAAGTGCTAACCCTAACTGAATTAACAGTGTAGTTCCACTAATTTATCTTCTTAATTAATTCCAGGTGTTCCCTGTAACTCCCTAAGGGGAAAATCGTGCCTTTATTTTATATGTCGGTATAAAATTAGACCCCAGAGTGATAGTATTTGTGGCCCCAGTTCAGTGCACGTCCCACGCCACCCCTGTAACAGGCAGAAGTGACTAAGCACGGTTGTGAAGTAGTTTTCACTGGGACACGCCTATGTGTGTTTACAGGCCTTGGTGTTGGAAGCCATGGCAACAAGCCCTGACCAAGACGAATCAAAGAAAACCAAAGAGATGCTAAGAGCAGCCCATCTCCGTGAAATACTGTTAATGCTGTCCCGCTTTACTCCCGTCACTCCCGTGAAATGCGGGAGCCCACTGCCCAGCAGTGGCCAGCAACGGCATCAAACTCAAGGACGGAGAGGGACGTCCGACACGGGGGACTCTCGAGGCGAAGGGGGAGGCGGTGAGTGCGGGCAGGACAGCAGCAAAGATGAAGCCGGCTGAGAGGGGCACGCTGAGCACCTATAATGACGTGAGATGCCTTGCCAGTGCTGGGGGCTAGGAGTCAGGATTGGGGGTGGGAAGAGAGTGTGAGAGAGGTCTAATTCAGGAGGCAGATTCAGGAGGCCCAGCACTTCACAGGGGCCCTTAAATATGTACTATTATAAAATTATATAAATAAGAGGCCCCAGGTCACATTCTGTAAGGGGGCCCAGAATTTCTAGCTACATCTCTGGATGTTGGAATGGGAAATCTGTCAGCCCTGTTCCTCACAGAGATGCTCCATCCCAGTCCGTCATGCCCTGGGCCCTGAAACGCTCTTCCATCCTGTTTATCGGAGTGGACCCTCGGGAGTGTTCATGCCAGGATTCTCATTTTCATCATCACCTCAGGGGGGGTCGGTGGGAGGGGCTCGCACTGAAGCCTGTTTACTCATGCATGGGTTTCTGTCGCCACATCTCTGCGCTCACGGGGGCCACCTTCCTGGCTTGTTTCCAGCAGGACCCTTCTGCTCATAAATCCTCAGTGCTCCAGTGCCCGGTCACTAGGAATTCCATTGTCTCAGTCATTCTGAGAAGTCATTCTCTCTCTCTCTCTCTCCAATCTTCCGTTCTCCAAAGCTGAGAGGTAACTGTCAAGTCCAAATGGGACTTGACGCTGAGTCACGCAAATGTGGAAGCCGCTTGCCTCCTCTTAAGTGACACGGTCCTGACTTCCTGACCTCACCACCTCAGACCGGGGCACTTCTAACGTCGTGTCCACTTTCTGACACCCCCTGTCTGTTGCAGCCGAGGTGGGGTGCGAAGGGGGTGGGGTGGGGGGGGGGGAGCTTGTCCCAGATGTCAGCCTAGCCGGGATTTAACGCTCCCACTCCTCGGAGAGTTGTGTGGGAATTAAACTGGAAAGGAGTTTTCCTTCTCGGATGAGAGGACACCCATATCCAGGCCTGGTTTAATGACAACAGCAAACGCGTCCAACCTTAATCTCATTGCAAATGGAAATGAATCGCCCAGACTGATAAAGAGGAAAACACAATTATTTTTCACATTTAGAGCAGGCGGGACACAGACGCTGGGGAGCAGGCTGCCTCTAGGTCTGATATATGCGTGTTCATTAATATTTAATCCACATTGGCAAGGCAGGGAAGACCATCATAAACAATATTGACATTAAACACGGGCCAGATTGAGCTGCCGCGACTGGGTGACACCGGGCACGGCCAAGCGAGGGCTGCAGGGGGGATTTGTGATTTGCCCATTTGGAACGTTAGCTCATCATTAGCACGTCTGAGGACCCGTTATCTGCAGGACATGTAGCCATCACCGGCTGAACCCCAGGTCCGATCTGTGAATTGGAACTGGCCGGGGTCGCAGAGCACAAAGGCTGACAGAAACCTCCAACTGATAGCGTGTTTCAAGATTCTGAGCCATTCCACAGGGGAAAGAAAATCGTATGATGGAGACACATGGTGCGAAAGGCGACGGTTTCAAGCTCTGTTCTTTTTGAAGTTATGCGGAAATGATTCTCCTGAAGAGATGGGGACAGAAAGCTGGGCTGAAGCTTCGGATAGCCATCAGACCAGCTGCTGGAAATGCAGCAATGGGGGGAATTTCGATTCCTCTGCAGTCTGAGAAGCCAAAGCTTTCACAGGGCTCGCCGTTGTGTGTGTCTCGTGACAAGTGTTTTTGGTTTCGGTAAGATGAGCGAATCTAAAGTCGAGCCACTACGTTTTCAGTGGGGTCCACTCAACTGGAAGGTTTCCGTTACTTGTCTGGATCCCGGGAAATTGCTGGTGCTGATTGTTATTATCAAGTCCAGGTGTGACACTCTGGGCTCCTGGAGTCATTCAGTGCTAGTATGAACTTTTCTTCTGCCGTCAAGCCTATGGACAGAAGAAGGGATGACGAAGCTCAGGGTGACCAGACGGCCGATGCAGGGCACAGCAGGCAGAGCCCCTATTGTTTCTGAACACCGTCCCATTACTGCCATCTTAGTGTCCTCTGGCCACATTGGCTGAGCTTTACCTTAGTCCGCCATTCTGCTTTGCTGCTCTGAGCCTCCCACACTCTTACTCCGGACCTTCTTTCAGCCTCCAGGACTCACACACACCCAAACCAGATTCACTAACCCTCACTAAACCTCAGAATGACACAACCACGACTCAGAGATGCCTGTGCTCTTCCCATCTTCATATTCCTCCCTAATCTTGCTCCCTCTGTTCCTTCTGCCCAATGCCTAGGTGCCATTGCATATTAGCCCACGATGACCTCTGACTTCTGACCAGTAACCGGATACTTGACCCTGGCTAAACGCATCCTCTAACGACCCCACCATCAGGCCTTTGTTCAAGGGCACACTGCTGTGAGACGCTATGCAAATGACTGGAAGTTACATGTTCAGCGTTTTTTTTTTTCCTGCACAGGCTGCATTTCTTCGGTCAGATGCTAGGTAACGCAGAACCCTTAGCGAGTAATAAAATTAAAAAAAAAGGTGGGGGGGGTGGTCTTGGGTTGAGCTTCGCACTGAGAGAGGCCTTAAAGAGATGGGGTGTTTAGTTTGTGGGTGTAGCTCCTGTTCTGCTGGTTGTGACCACCTCCGCTGCCAGATGCCTCTTCAGATAACAATACTGTCTTCACAACAAGCCGCACGGAGCCCATCAGCACCACTCAATGACGGCGCTCGCTCTGAGGACCCGAAAAGCCAGCCGGCGTCGCCCGGCTCACCACATCCGACTTTCAGGCCGGTCCACCGTCTTGTTGCTAGGGATGTGCGCTTGAATCCTCCACTAGTCGTACAGCTTCCCTCACTGTCTGCCATTCGCTGAGGTCCAGTTCGCTGTTACTGCTGTTATTCTTCGCAGCTCGCCTAAGCAGTCTGGCTGTCTGCGCGGGGAATCTCCCTTTGGAGATTCGAGGCGTCAGAAGTTGCAGCCGAGCCTGAACTTCTGGCCAGCCATAATTTGCAGCAGGCGACGCTGCGGACGGGTCCCCCAAGGCCACGCGGACGGCCGCTGCTTCCTGGGCGGCCACAGAGCAGTCCGGCTAACGTGCTAAAAACCGCATTCCTGCCAAGCCTGGCTCCTCTGCATTCAGCTCCACTGTGGAGATAATTACGCCACCCCCCCCTCCCACAGGACTGAGATGAACCCACTGCAGCAAAAGCCCTGACTCACACTTCCCTGCATCTCCCGTTGCTCCCCATTACAAGTCACATTCCCTGAATTTGGCCAGAAAGTCTCGGATCCTTCAACGCCCAGACTGATAAAGACGTCTGGCTATCTGCGGTCACCGCTTTGTGCCAAAATTCCTGCGATATCCACCGTTTGTTTCTTTCCTATCTCAGTTTTTTTTCTGCCTGATGCACCACCAGTTAAAACTCTGGTGTATTTTTGCTTAAAAAAAAAAAGAGGCTCTTGCGGGATGCCACACATTCTTCTGAACTCGCCTGCTTTTCGAAAATGTATGCTTTGTTTACATCGAAAGACTGTGCCGCTGCGAAATGGAAATTCACCACGCCGAGCTGCCGCAGACTCCATGCAGCGCAAGAAGCCAGGCCCGCAACAACAGCACAACACTGACCCCTACTGGACGACCACTCCCCTTTAATAGCATGGACCTCACGCCGATTCCGAATACATTTCTGCTAAGACTGAATAAAGCAAAACTGGTGTTAGTGAGCGCCGAAAACACTGCAGGACAGGACAAATGGTCCCATCTGTTTGTCTGGACACACTTTACATTAAACCTCACT
This sequence comes from Petrocephalus schoutedeni, assembly GCA_026780765.1. Taxonomy (NCBI): domain Eukaryota; kingdom Metazoa; phylum Chordata; class Actinopteri; order Osteoglossiformes; family Mormyridae; genus Petrocephalus; species Petrocephalus schoutedeni. The sequence continues at coordinate 22,545,918 of JAODKL010000027.1, read as the reverse complement.
ATCAGCACTTGCTTACTGCTGTCTGGAATTACAGAATCAACTGGGGTAACACAGTGGTTTGTAATCTCCATCTGGACAGAATGAAGCTGTGACCATGTGTGTGAATGCTCCTCATCCGTAATGCAATTTCACACTCCGTCGTCCAATCTAATCTATGATGCCCCTTAGGGCTTAGAAGGGGAGGACCCACCGGCTGGCATGAGTCCGCCACATGACGCCTGTCAATCACTGGGTTCTCCAGCTCTGGGGCAAATGCACCACAAACACAAAGGATGATGGGATTGACCTGGCTGGCCCTGAGTGTATTTGGCAGCCCTTGCGGGAGATGGTACTGCCTCCAGCCTGCTGATTATTACTGCTCCCACTGAGGTCCAGGTCTGACAGCCTAACACGGCGACACGGAGCCGACACAGAGGAGCCTTCAGCGGTTTCTCACACACGTTGCTATTTCCAGCAGGAACAGTAGCAGAACGCCTGAACGGGAGGCTGCCACACACACGCCATGCCTGTAACACCGCAAGCATGTGCATACTGCAGATTCTTTACATGCCAAAAGGCCGATGGCTTGTTGCTAGGGAGAGGTAGGCTCCCAAGAACATTAAGCTTTTTTTATTGCAGCAATGTGCCATGATTTTTTCTCCCCATCCAGGTAGATGGAGGCCCTTTCTCTCGGTGGGAGGAAGCACAAGAGTGGTTTAGAGGAGAGTAAGGGGTCAAAGGGGGTTGATGCCCCCTCTGTCCCCAGCCCTCAAAGACGAACATTGCAGAAGATAGGGATTGACATGGAACCCCATGGCGACGACCGCCCCCCAATCGATAAAACACAGCCACTGCTGCGTCACCGTGGCGCCCAAGGGATACGGGAGGCGTGGGGACCGCCTCAGCATCCGAAATCAAGCGGTAAGGGAGGGCAAGCAGATGCTGGGAATAGAGAGGTGCTGTTAACTAGGAAAATGTGAGCGACATGGAACCGCAGCCTCTCTGCTGAGGAGGCGTTGCTCGGGCCGTTCCCTTCCCCGCCCGCCCGTCCCCACCGCACACCCGCAGCCACCCCCCTCCTTTGTTCCGTACTGCACAAAAGCCTCAACAGATGGTTGTGTTATTTGCATCACAAGGTTCTTTCTGGAAGAAGGAAGCGTCTCGGAATGAATGTGCCACGACCTGGTCAGTGCTCACCAACATCCTGCGTGTCTTGGTGGCACTATGCCGTTTTTGTGACTAAAAGCAATTGTGTCGCCACCGTTTCATTGACTAGCAACAGACTCAAAAAATAAAGATATAGGTTCATATATTAAATATAAAATTTGAATAGGTATTTTCTCCTCTAATAAGACGGGATTATACCTTTATTCTTGTGTGTTTTACAAGAGTATTGTATTTTTAAGAGTAATCATAACTGCCTGTATCCCCATGCAAACCTTTTCATACGTTCTTGTCTTTACATGGCACTTCCTAATGATCTGAATGACGTCCTTTCATGTCTCGGCAGCTTCTGATGTGTGGTCTGGCTAATAACACAGAGGTTATCGGCTAGCATTATGCTCACTTGCAGAAAAGTCAGGTTAGTTAGGTAAAGAGATGATGGTCGAGTGGAAAGAACTAGGTTAAGGCCTAAAGTACTTACTAATATTTATTAAATTAACACGGAACACCAGGTACTAGAGTGCTCCAATAATTCCATTTTATATGTATAAGCAAACAATATGTTTGTATATAAAAAAAATTCATATCAAGAATGGATGTGCCCCACAACAATGAATATATCTTTTTTTGTGTAGTGACCAATAAACACAAACGTGCACAATAAATCACACCCCAAAAAATCTTTATACTGTGATTCATGTAAACAAGCAATGAGCGGAATTTGTTTATACATTTTTTTTCTTGCTAGCCAGAACATTGAATCAAGATTTCCTGTGTCAGGTATTCAGTCTAACTAAGCCTTTTTGTACATTACTGTAATTACCAACATATGTAATTGTGAATGCAGTCACTGCAGATGGGGCGAGCCAGCACTGGCTACTGGCTTCTGTGTACTCCATGTGTCCTCAGATACAGCCCTCTGCCATCTGGCTCTAACTTAAAACTGTACTGACCCCTTGTGGGTACTAATGGAACAACCCCTGCTATTCTTGGTACAGAATAATTTTTTCCTACAGTACATTATTCCGGGGTCTTTCCATTGAGGCCCACCACAAGACTGCTCTGATGAATTGTCTTATATCATAACCAGCATCCAAGTATGGGTACAAGTTCATGTAATAGCTACAGCACAAAGAGAAAGCTAGAGATGGTAAGAGTACATGACAAATTTGTGATCAATTTTTATATCCCATTTAAAGAATACATAATATATATAATCCCATTTAAAGAAAATGCTAACGGATTGTAATTATAAACAATTTGATTTAAAATGACATTATAAAAGGAATAGTTAATACATATGAACATGGTTAAATGTGTAAAAATACCATCTTTCTTAAAATATTCATGTCCACTGAGAAATAAAACGGCCAATAAAATATTTTTCTGCGGTGGGAACATTTGCCTGATGAGTCTGCACCAAGATTCCTCAAAACAACTCCAACATCAAATACACAATCATATAATAGTGTGGGCCTGAGGCAGGGCGCTGCCATTTGTCATGAATCTCCCTAACTGGCATTTAATTTGGAACTATTTTTAAATTTAGCAGACTGTTTATTTTGTGTGGCTGTAATATATGTATTGTTTATGGCTGCAATGCCTTGAAATGTAGTTACAGAAATAAAATAAAAAAGCGACTGCCACAGAGCCAGGCTACAATTGGTGTAAACAGCCGTACTACTGAACAACCTGCATCGCTAATCATGTTAAATAAAGAACTCGGCAGTGTAACGTGATTGGAATTGAAGCAGAAACATAAAGGTTTTGTCCTTGAAGCATGGTGTAAAAAAAATAAATAAAATTTGACAACAGAGGATGGGAAAATAACAGATGGAGAGCGAATACGAGGTCAGCCAGTGCCTCTGAAGGTAAGGATCTGCTACTCACTGGGTTTCCCTTACATGTTTCTGAAGGTCTCCAAGGAGGCATGTGAGTTTGAAACAATTGAGGTTCAGCAAGTGACGGAGAACAGGGCTACAACCACAGGGCCTTCCAGACTTCTGTGGAAAGTGACGTTACTTGCTGCCCACATCTAAACTTTATTTTTTTTTTATTGCTTTCCCTAGACATAAACAAAACCTCATTTACCGTTTAAAAAAAAGAAAAAAACAAAACAGTAACGCAATGCCGAAAAAGCCTTATGTAGCCAACGAGAAGCGGCATATGGCGGCACCGGGGGAGGCCTAGCACAGCACACGGATTGGGACAGAGCCGAACCAGGGCCGAAAGCGGACAGGACAGGCTGCATATTCTAATCGGGGCTGTCACGGATGAATGGCAGCTATGCAGCATGGACTCTGGGAGACGCCGGCTAAGGACGAGCGCTTTGTGGGCCATAACAGAGACGGCAGATATGTCAAACTGCCAGTAAATCAGCAGACTGACCGAACACACAATGCAGGCGTGTTAAGGAGCTACGACTAGCGTTTTGATGTCACGGCACCTGTATATCATATTATTACATCTGACAAATTACCTTTCATACTGACCTTTGTGTGGGGGGGGGTTGGGGAGGTAAATTACAGTTTCAAACTGCAGTTGGGGAAATAAAATCCTACAGCACTTTTAACAAACAAAATGTTTATTAGCAACTAAAAACAGGATGCACCCAACATTCATTTATACTTATATATATTTTTTTTTCTTTTTTGTAGTTGTTTCAATCACTGCAATATGATGAACAAATCACAGACATTTATTTTGGGGATAATACAGAACATTTTTAATTTATTAAAATTGTCCTTTCAAAAAAGAAACTGGAACTCAGTACTGTTCTCACTTTACTTGCGGTACTTATGTTATGCTTAAAAAGACAGAGCATAAAACTCCACGGAGGCATTTCAGATTCCGACAGCAGCGTTTAAAAGGAGTCAGACAATACGGGCAATACAGCGACTGCTGTGTTCAAGTATTCCGCAAATCGGCAGTCAATCCATCAGAAACAGCCGGGATTCCTTAAACTCTTCCATAGGAAGGTCACAGCCTTTTTTTTTTTTTCATCCGTGTGCAGTTAAAAACGTTTTGGCAAGCACTTCATGGAAAAAAATCACCTAATTTTTAACCGTGGGGTGGCTTTAGTTAAAACTAAAAAATAAAAATAGAAATTACCTACCATTGGATCCTCTAGCAAGCCATCTATAGAAGTAAGTTGTACACCGTTATGAGAAAGATGAACACATTTGTTAGGTATCTGTGTCAGACGGCAAGTGGGATATTAACAAGTCCAGTCAGCCACTTAAATGAGTACAGAGATGACAACTTTACAAAATGGTCTTTACCTACTGAGTGATGATTATGTCCCCTCAGTCTCTGTGCTCTCTACCACTGGCTGTTTCTCAGCTTGCTGCTTCGGCTCGCTCTGTTCACTGTCTACATCCACGTGGGCGGCCTGCTGCTCGGGGGGGTCTGGCTCGTTGGGGGCTTTCTCTGGGACGGCCTGTGGCGGTGCCGCCGCGTGCTCCGGTGGGGGCGCCGCCTCAGTCTTCCCGCCGTTCACCCACTGCAGTTTGACGGTCTCTGGGCCGGAAGGCGCAGCAGGAAGGGATGCCGCGGGGGCCCAGGTGTCGCTGTCGCGTTCCCGGGGCCGGTCCCGGTCCCTCTCGCGGTCCCGCTCCCGCTCGCGGTGTCTGTCGCGCCCGCGGTCGCGGTCATGCTCCCGCTCTCTGTCTCGCTCGCGGCTCAGCCGGCCCCCATTGACATCTCTGCGGAAGTCAAAGTCCCGGTCGTCGCGGTCCCTCTGCCGCTCCCAGGGCCTGCGCCGGTCATCAAAGTCCTGGTGCACATCAGGCTCGAAAGCCGCTCCGCCCCGGTTCCAGCCAGGTCCCCCTCCTCCTCCTCGGGTCTCAAAGCGGTTGGGGAAGTTGGCACCCCCGTTGGACCGCTCCTCTTGAAAACCTCTGGGGCCCCCAGCTGGTGGTCCTCGCAGGTCTCGTTCGTCAAAGTCCCCCCTGGGAGGACCCCAGCGGCTGTCGGGTCTGAAGGAGCCCATGGGCTCCCTCCTGCCCATCCCAGGCTCTCTGCCTTCCCCCTGCGGCCGCCGCAATGTCTCCCGAGGCTCGAGCAGCGGTGCTCTGCCTGTTCCCTCTCTGGGCTCCGCCGGGGGTCGTGGCGGGCCGGCAGGCTGCTTTTCTGGAGGAGGAAAGCGGTAGTCCTGGTCTCCCTCCTGCTGGGCACGGTCCGCAACACGAGGGGCTTCATCTTCAGGCTTTGGCAGGTTGTCGCCGGGCTGACTGGACGGCCTCCCAAAGGAGCCCTCAGCCCGACTGTAGGGGTCGACCGGGGGGAAGGGGCCACGGGATGGGGGCTGCTGCTGTGGGCTGGGCTCCAGTGTTGGGCCGGGCCCCACACCACTGGCTTGAGGTGTCACTCCTGGCTGCATGAGCATGGGGAACCTGCTCCCGGCGCCAGCCCCGGCTCCCTGGAGCAACCCAGGACGGAGGTCGAGGGGCAGCAGTCCGGGCATCCTTTGGCCAGCCAGGCCTGGCTGGTGCAGGGGGTGGCTCAAGGAGGCCGAGGGGTGCATGCCCAGGAGACCCATTCCGCTCCGCACAGTGCTCTGCATCCCTGTACAAGACAACAAAAACAAAGACCCCCTCAGTTCTGCAAGCTGATGATGTCGCTCACTGCCTCATGCTCCCCGGGATGGGACTCCCCGGAAGCCTACCCTGCAGTGCTATGTCCACGGCATCCCTCCCGTCCGCCGCCTGTGTCGGCTTTTCGCCCGCCGTTGGCTGAGGGGGCAGCCCCACGGGGTTGAAGACTCCAGAGCCCGGGACGGCCGAGGGCATGAAGCTGCCCGGGATGGTGCTCACGGGTGGAATCATGGCACCGAAGGGCGAGTCCTTCGAGTTCTCCTGTGTGGCTGACATGGAGGCCTGGACCAGAGCTGAAATGCAGGTGCCAGGAAAGAGCCGTAAGATGACAAAGTGTGAAAACGACGTTGGGCCACCGAAGTCAGTACCACTCCGGAAAACTCACAGGCAGGGACAGATGGGATCCCGGGCCCCACGGTCGTCTGGGGAACCACCGGCGGCGGCATGAAACCTATGCGACAAAAAGGCCCCGGGCAAGGAGTAAGTGCCATGCGAAGGAAGCAGAGAGAAGCAGGCGCTGCGGCACACGGCTTTCCCATCATCCTCACCGGGTGGAGGCTGCGAGGTGTTGAACCCTGCTCTCAGGAAGGGGGGTGGTGGGCCAAAGCCTGGGGGGGGCATTGCCATGGTGACCGGGAAGGAGGGGGGCACCAGACCGACTGCAGGGACACCCTGCGCTACAGGAATCTGAAAAGGGGATTTGCACAGTTTAATACAAGAAATAGCCTATAATATTCAACAAGCAGAGAGGTTGAGAGATTAAGGCTATATCACAATGCAAATCAGTGCAGCCTACAGCACCCAGGACATCAGAGAAACATCACAGCTGCCTCATCTATAACTCATCATACTCGCGTGTGAATGTCATCAAACCCAACCCAGCAAACTTAATGGAACTTAGCAGACGTTAGCATGGCCAGCAGGAACCACTAGCTCCTTTTCAACTGTAGATGCCAATCCAGTGGAAAAGGCCACAGATTTCAGTTCTACTCTATAAATAGACCATCCTTCTGACCTGAAGAGTTTCTCTTTGTGGCAATTTCCTGCAAGTTTCACTTCATTTCCCATGATGCCCAAACCTGACCAGATGGTGGATTGGGGGGGGGGGCAGCCGGGCCTACCTGCACGGGCATCATGGTGACAGGCTGCGAGAAGGCCTCCGTCTGCTGGCTGCCACTGGAGCTGCTGGGGTCGGTGCTCACCGCGGCTTGGCTGGTGGACTCCTTGGCTGGCTCCGCGGTGCGGGCTGCTTCCCACTCTGAACCGGGCCGACATCCGAAGTTAGTTACCCCACATAAATGCAAACCATTTTCTTTATACACATAAGCACGCTAATGTACCCATGGTCACACTCGGACTGAGACAGTTCCTTAGAAGAAGGGTACAGACACCATGGCACTCAGACACCAGCAGGTCGCCATCGCTCAGGGAGCAGCAGAAACATCAGGGCACGGCTCATTTGTGTCTCACCGCTGTTGATGGTCTCCTGGTCGATGATCCCACCTTCGGCGAAGCCGTCAAGATCGTCAAGCTTCACCTTCTCCCAGGGGATGTAGGTGACACCCAGGTCCACATCCCAGAACTGCTTGTACTCCTGCTTCACACCTTTGTTCAGAGCCCAGGCAATCTGCAGGCATGGCGAGATGTTCAGCTAAAGAACCATCCTGAGATTCTGCACTTAAACCAAATTCACGTCATGCAAATGTTTCTCATTTGCAATCCTGTGAAGCAAGCTCACTATCTTATGAAGCTTGATTTACTAACCAGAAACTATACAAAGGAAAAATGTAATAAGACAATTAAACAACTGCCTGCATGTGGGAGATTAAGGAAGATTGCAGTCTAGTTAAAATCTCATTAGAGCTCAGCGTTCCGTCCACATCTACCCCCCCCCCCACAAACCTTGATGACTTTAGAGCCGATCTTGTAGGAGCCGGTGCTGAGCTTCTGTCGCGCACGGAAAGCGTCCTGCCTGTGGACCATGCAGATGTAGGCACAGCCTCTAGGGGGTATCATCTGTAAAACCAACGTAGCACAGAGGGCAGGGTCAATTTTGGTCGCTTGGTTGATTAAAGAAAATATAAGACATCAGCATTGTGAAGGTCCGGCAGTACACTGACATTGATGGACTCAATCTGGCCGAATTCTTCAAACAGGTTTGTGAGGTCTTGCTGAGTAGCTTTCTTATCAACTTGCCCCACCCACAGCGTCGTACTGCATACTGTTGGGGTAAGAAAAAATTACTAAATAAATAAATATAGCAGTCACACCAAATCATCCAATAAAACCCTACATAAAATACATGGAATTTAAAATATCTGCGGACTTTGACACTTTCAAGGACCCAAGATGTCCTAAATCAGGATTTAGTTAAAATGTCCCACAATGCTGAGCGGTAAGAAGTGGATCAGGAAGGGGGGAGCAGAGGCCCTCACCGCTGAGCGTCTTGGAGCGTATGGGCGGGAGCCCCTTCTTCTGCCGCTCCTTCTCGCGCTCCCTGGCCCGGCGCTCGCTGGAATAGGAGCGGGACGACTTCCTCTTGCGCTCGCGGGAGCGCGACCGCGACCTCTTACGGTGCTTGCGTTTCCGCGAGCCTGACCGCGACCGCGACCTGCGCTTCCGCGGTGACCTGCGGCCATGGGAAACGGGGATCACAGAGGCTGACCGTGAGGAGAGTGAATTATCCTTAAAATGCTATTATCATCACTGCTAACTGCACACAATGGTTTAAAGGGCCAAAATGCAATAATTAAACCACTTAAAATCAGCATAACAGCCCTGCCGCAGCAGGCATGAATGATTAAGGGCTACCTGACAGTTTCACAGGCCTCTGAGGGCTAAGGCTTGACTGAGAAAACCAGTGGAAAATGCCTACACAGGCACAGCGAATATTTAGTCAAGCGGAGAGGGAATCAGCGGGCCGCACCTGGAGCGGGACCGGGACCGTGTCCTGGACCTGGTGCTCACAGCCTTCTCTTCAGATTCAAAGATCTCCCCGTCCACCGTGTCCTGCCCTTCATCCAGGTCCATGTCCTGTAAATGGCACGACAAGAAGAGTCTCATGGTGAAAACCTCGACCTGACGCACAAACCGCTGCAGTTTCAGGCGGCGAGCTGGAGGAGCACTGGCCTGCTGCTGGTTGTCGATGGAGTCGTCCAGCTTAGCGTCGGCCTCCTGCAGCTGCTGCTGGCTGCTGCACTGGGAGGGCGTGGCCGAGTTCTCAGAGCCAAATATGGCCTCCTGCCCTTCCATGGACATGGTCTGCCAAAACAGGACGACCGTGAGACCGCGTCAAAACGTGGTGAGGTTAACAATTCAAAATGACTTAAGCTTTATTACAGCAATTATGCATGCACAAATATAACCACTGAGGCATTTATAAGAGAACGAAAACACGCAACTCTTAGAATTTCATGTTTTCATTGTGGTTCAGCAGGAAATCTACCCAGGGAATGCAAGCAGTAAAACTCTTTACCGCACACAATAAAACATAAAATAACTGAAAACAATGAATTTGTGGGAAGGGATTTCCATCTTTTCATTTTGTACCAGGACTGAACCAATAATTAATTTTGGGGGCGTGAAGCAGGGGTCACGGGGGTACCTTCTGCTGCTGGTGCTGCTGGTCCAGCAACTGCTTCTGGAACTGCTCCAAGTTCTGTTGCTGCAGCTGTTCAGCCAGCTGGTGGAAGAGGGAGCTGTTGATGGACTCTGGAACCATTGGTCTGGAGGGCACAGATAGAGAGAACGCTCATAAGCTGAAGGTTGCAGGATCAAGCCCCAGCAGAGGGACCTGCTTGAGTGAGGTAATTAACCTGAATTGCTCCTTACAATATGAGGGGAATATACCAAGTGAAAAACACAGAAACAGCACTACCAAGTTACTGGGATCACATTTCATTACATCCAACTAGCCTCCCCCAAAACACCTGCATAGACATGAAGCAGAGCAAGCACACAAAGGAAGAGACAAGGCACAGGCTGCGATGTCGACAACGAGGACCAGTGCAGTGCTGCTGCATGATGGGAACAAGCAGCGCGACGCTTACAGCTGAGACGACGTGTCCTTCTTGGGCTCTTCGGGACGCTCAGAATCGTTGCCAAAGTCAAACTGACCAAGGAGTTTCTGCAGCCGGAGAGAAATGTTCAGGTCAAAAAAAGGGACATTTTGCAGATGCCGGCCCGGCCTGCACTCATTAAAACCCAAGTGGATCGGTGCTTACGCACATCTTAAGCCACACACACTTGACAATGTATCTTTTATAAATAAAAATGTCTCGAGACGCGTACCTCTCCAGGCTTCCAAACAAGCCTCCGACCACCTACTTCCTGTTATAATTCGGGTCTGCAGGTGACACTAACCTTGTTGAAGGACGACACCCTCTGCTCCAGCGGGCTGAAGGTGTTGGCTGCGGCGGCTGCTGTGAGCTGCGCCGTGAGCGCCTGCAGTTGCACCACTAGGCCCGCATCCAGGGCCTGCAGGAGTGAGGGCTGCGGCTTCTGCTGTTGCAGCTGCAGGCTCTGCACCAGCTGCTGCAGCTGCAGGTGAACAGTAAGAGACACAGGGACCAACGGTAAGGAAGGGACATCAGCAGCGACATGCAGCACACACTTAAATCATACAGCTGAAGATTGGACTTCGGCAGGTAACTCGGTTTGGTTCTATATTCCCCGTCTGCCTTGATGCCTCGCTGAATAATTCGGCACCAAAAAAGTCTGACGCAGCTCAGCTCAGCCATCCTCAGCTAGCTAATGAAATCCTAGCAAACTACAAAAAGGAAAGAAGCTGGACATTTGATAAAGGAATAACATTATCCTGAAATATTCTATATGAGAGCCTACTAATCAAAACTAACTGTGCTTGTGGGAGGTTGTTACTGGAGCAGCAACAGACGAGGCGAAGGCGAGGGCTGCACACACCTGCTGCCCCTGCGGAGACTGCAGGATCTGAGCCACTGCGGCCACGGTGTCCGTGTTCGAGATCTGCGAGGCCCAGTCAGGCAAACTCTGCACGATGTTGGCGGGGGTGGCCGGTGTGGCCGGGGTCCCTGCATGCGGCGCGTCGGGGGAGGGAGACAAAACAGCCTTCAATTTTACGCTGCTGCATCTGAAGTCTGATGGTCCAAAATCAAACACAGCACCACAGGAATATATGCAAGCAGGACTGCATAATATCAAAATTGGATAAAAAGAAAAAAAAAATCAACTATTGTCAAGTGAATGTTATAAACATGCAATATTTATAAAACTAATGAGTTTAAAACTGACCTAAAATAAATAATAACCAAATAGATCTTGTTATTATCTAGCAATAGTCTGTCAGATAAGATGGTGGTGCTGCGACGAGCTGTGGTGACAAATAACTTGATTGTGTTTAACATCTCTCCAACAGGAATCCAAAATATTTCCATACAGTGGAAAGTGAAAGCTTTGCGACCAGCTCTTGATCACTTTTCTCTACCGCATTTTGGTTAATATCTCACAAACACGCCACAGACTAAGAATGAGTCTGACAGCAAAGACAAAATGATTATGATAAAGTGGTATTTTGAAAATACCATAAAAATACCATATACCGCAGTATAACGTAAGGGTGGTATGGAAAATTAGATAGCGCCCGAGTCTAATCTCAAACTCAGCTGACTATCGTGATCCCTGCGATGTGAAAATAGCATGAGTATAACACACGTCGTTCAGGCCAATATGGATTTCAAGGAAATGCGGAGATTCCACCACAAGAGGTCAGTATAACAACAGAAGACAACTCAGGTTATCAACCAATCATAAACCATTCTTTAAAAACACATGATTGTGGATCGTACATAGTGCTTTAAAGAAACAGAGAGGTTGTACTCCAGTCAATGACTACAGGGCTATGCATCTGTCTTTGAAAGTGTCTGGGCCTGGCATACTGACCGGGGGTAGTGTTGTTGACGGTGGCTGCACTGCTGGCCGTAACGGGCGTGACACTGGGTGGGGGCAGCCCCACCGCCATGTCCAGCAATGGCTGGATGATGTCGCTCTTGAACACATTGTTCTTCTGCCAGAGGTTCAGCACTCTCACGATCTTACTCTGAGAGACACACACACATACAATCTATCACTCACTGCAGCTCTTTGGGGTAGCTGTATCTGTAAAGGTCTTCGGCCGGGACCCACCTTGTCATCAGACGGACATCGATACAGATTCTGGAAGGTTCCTATGATGTTCTTGCTGAAGCGTGGTGCAAACACGTCTTTCTCCTGACCAAACTGGTGCCGTGACTGCCTCACTATGGAGTCGATGACATACAGGCCTGGAACCTTGTACTCTGGCTTGCACTACCACAGGGGAAAAGGGTATTTGTTTAGTCCCCAAGTATAACACTCAACATGCACTGCGTAAAAACTCAGCTCTCCACAGGAGACAAAAGGGGGAAAAACAACCAGCACAGATTGATTCTGCAAGAGCAGCCATAAAGAATTGCATAACTACTGGGAACTGAAGCACTGGATACATACATAAAAAATATGTTATAGGAAGTATACTGGACACACATAAAAGCTTAAAAAAAATATAAAAAAAAACATAAAACAAACAAAAAAAAAAACATATGAAATGACCCGGTGCCTTTAAAACTATCACTGCTCTGCTTTTCACAAAGATATTTTTAATCACAACATAAACATGAGGCAAACTTGCACAACACTTAAGGAATTTATTCTAACCATCAGGCATACACAGTACTTAAGTGCCTTAAGTTAAATATTAAATATTAAATAAAGGCCATTTCATTTGATTAAAGTGAAACATGTTAATGTGAGATATGCAGCATGTGAACTTCAGCACTGAGGGACTTACTTTCTGAATGAACTTCTCCACACTCTGCACAACATGCTTGTAAAACTGCAAAAAGAAAAAGGAAAAGCACAACTCTGTAAGAAACAGCATGCGGTAGTGTGGCTCCAAAGGCAGCAGATGGGCAGGGCGGCATCTGTCAGGATGGAGGCTAGAGATGGCAGCAACGGCCACGTTCAGATGCACTAGCAGGATCAATGTTATTTCATACTGGGCTGAAAGCAGAAAAGGTCCTGATGGAACCTGCCCACAGTAATTATACACGTCGGTCAAAGAGATTTAGTTAAATCACTATGGAAACAATTATCCAGAAGAGTGTCCATGTATGGTATAGGGGAATCATGCTAATACATAGAAAGGAGTATGAATGCTCCATTATCCTATAGAGAGAATTAAACAGAGCCATTAGACAACCTTGCACAGAGCACCACACTCAGACACTCCTTTGTATGAACCTGGGGGATGTTTACACAGTACTTTTACATACAAGAACCACAACCCAAAATACTGACTTTTACAGAAAAACCATTAAGTTCCAGAATAGCATCCATGACTCCTGGCTGGTTCAGAATCTGCCTCTTCTTCTGGATGGGATTCTGATTTAGACCCTTAAATGGGCACGCTGTTCTTTACAAAAGTGTGAGTAACACCTGTGATACATCCCAGGTGATGCAAGCATGATACAGATCCAATGAATGGATGACATTCTTCATATTAACTTTGCTGAAGCATAAACTTCACCTTGAAACTGTTCCCCACCAGAGCCCAGTAAATGAATGAACATGAAATTATCTACCATGCATTTTGTTTCAAGCCAGAACATTTTTTTTTATTAATGTAGGGCTCTCGATAATGAAGAGTAGTTGAAAATCTGGGTGCACTTGGACATAAAATTTATGAAAAGGGGGGGGGGGGACCTTGGATGCCAATTTTAATACAGTTAATATAAAATAAAATAATCTAGCACATAGGGAGCCAGTATACTTAACTGAAGTGAAAACATCTGCTTCAACATTCCTGTTCCCAAACCTAATTAACAAGTTGTTTCCATTTATATTTTTCAATTAACATATTCCTCCCACATGCTTTGTAATGAGAACGCAAATGAAACAGAATGAGTCGTCAAAGTGTGATTATAATGAAATCTCCACTGTAAAACTACATCACTGCGTGCGTACCTAACATACTTTATGGTGTCACCCAAAAATGTGCCCCCCATGAAGCATTTGCTCTAGCAAACATGTCACAGACTTTTATTAGTGTATTAGTGTGTTGCTTAATAACACAAAGCTAATGATAATCATATTAGGTCTGCTTAGATCTGCTCTATTTCCATCCATTTCCCTTCAGGGATTTATAAAATTCATTTCACCTTTCTGTGCATGTCTATTCCCTACCAATCAGTAAGCCGGTTATCGTAAGAAAACTGTTAAATTTGATGAAAGACAAAAAAACTGACAAAGGTACTATTCTGCACATGATTCCATACTATGTCATGTGATAGTAATTACAGTATCTGTGCTAGGGGTACCATTATAACTTCCCCTGATTACGCAAAGCCTGGTCTAGTCAACATTAGTCGGTCAGGGCTCAGGACCTGCATCTTGCATTACTTCCTTCAAATGAACATTTGGAAAGTGAAGTAGGGAAGGTACCGGAACGGACTGTCTTGGCATCATCTACAAAGAGGACTGTCTTTGGGGGGCTTTTCTTTGACTACAGAAGGCTGTCCGGGACACAAACGATGCATTGAAACATTTGTGTGTCTGTGCTGATTCCACCCAGCTGGGCTTTTTCTCCCTCATTCCCCATTTCTGTGGGGCAGCGTTTCCCAATCCAGTCCTCAGGGACCCCCAGAAGGTCCATATTTTTGCACCTTACCAGGAGCTGGGAGGTAGTAAAAATGTGGACTGTCCCTGGGCCCCAGAGGACCAGGTCGGGAAACACTGCTCTGAGGAATCACCTAATTATCAAGGAACAAAGTGTAACATTAGTAAGAGGAACAGCTTCACCCTCACAAAATCTGCCTTATTTAGCAAGGCAATAAAATGCCATTCATATTTTTGAGCTTGCTCAAACTGCCATGGAAACACAGTAAACAGATTTGCATTAAATCATTACATAAGATGGTACATTGTTGGTTTTATTCAGATAGATTTTTCTTATTAAAGTAGGAAATGGAGTAAATGCAAGGAATTAATGATAAAATCTATTAGAACGACACCTACATTCGGCTGTTGTAATATTCCAAAATAAGGGTTGAAATCCAGGCTCGTTCACTATCACTTCAAAGAAATTAACAATTGATCTGAAGAGAGACCTATCCTAAGCCAATAATGCAGCTCGCCTGTCCCATCACAACAGCATTGAGGTTAAACACTAACATAGGAATGACTAGCCATCTGTCATTCAGATGGCTAGTTTTCCTGTACTGTCTTGACAAAGCATGGATGCAAATGCTGAAGCTGCCCCATCCAGAAAGATTACGCTTTCCATTGTGAAAGACTCCGGTGGACCTGCTAACAGCAAAAATGGCCCACAGCACTCAAAGTGGTGTGCCATGGGAAGCGTCATGTTCCCAGAATTCAGATTCAACCTGCAAGATTTTTCAAAATGAAACACACACAAAGTCTATTAAATATGGATATAATCATTGCCCATTCTACAAAAATAATAAACCACCTAGAGATAATGACATAAAACCTTAAACAGGTCATATTGGATGAAGATGTAGTGACGCCTAATGTCCTACAGTAGTATTTTAAATGTTGCGTTAATCTGCCTCATTTCTGGCAGCATGGAGACATCAATGCCAATTTACAGATGCAGTCTGGAGACGAGAAAATGGGCTTCAGGGTGAAAAACAAAGCACATTAACAGAAGTAACAAGGAAGACTACTTATGTTGTGGAGATTTATGTTCTACTGAACTCCTGTGGGTGTTTGACAATGCACACACATATTGATACCCAGGAAACAGATACATTGTCTTTAAGTATCCCTATGTTATATCTGGATTATACTAGTGTATACTATTGGTGTATGCTAGTTCATTGGGTGTGTGCACTTTATAATCATATGTCAGTTAACACTCTATATGGGGTCTATGGGGTATGGTTGGAGCCTCAGAACTCCAGGGCTGTAGATTTGACTCTTGACATCCGCCATGTTGTGTCGCAATGTACTCCAGTCTTATTCCCCAGTTTCTGTAAACTGTGACTAACATATTCTGCAGACACAAGGCTCTCCAACGGCTTTTGAATTATCTTACTAAGGATAAAACAAAAAGGTAAATGTGATGTATGGTATTTTCTACCTTTACAGTCACAGGCTTTTATCAGGTTACCAATGAATGCAATAACATAATATGGCTGATATGTTTTAAAGGAAGCATCAATGCACCTATATTACATAACCATTCAGAAACTGTAGGAGGCAGTAGAGCCTTATGTTTCACACAATGTTCCATCACTATGGTGCTTTACAGTAGAAGTGGCCAACGGGAGAAAACGGCTGACAACAAGAACAGACTGTGAGTTGAACAGTCATATACTGCGAACTGAAACAATATGCTAGAGCATAAATCTGTATTCAGAGCACCACTGGGGTCTGCAGCCAATGTTCCACCTCTGCTAATGCAAAGATTCAGCCAAAACACTTGGTAACACTGAAGCAGTCATCTTTTGCATTTCAGGACGAGGTCCCAGCTTGAAAACGACCTGCATAAGAATTTACAGATGCTGAATCACTGAAGTGATAATGGTACATTACCCTGATCTACTATCTGCTTTTAATCACAAATTGTCATATGTTTAACATGGATAGGGTAAATTAACATAACTCTGTATTTAAAACTCATGCAGGTTGGGTTGCATTAATATTGCATAACAATCATAACTATAAGCTGCTAATACTCTAAATACCACCCATATGTATTTAGCAAAATGCAAGGTACACGGCTACATGACCATAAAACAGGGGTAACTCAGCTGCCACCTCCGGACTGAAACATATTCAGGATACCCCTCCCCCACAAGGTAAAATTCATCACTGGGAACCCCCAACCCCCATTTGCAAATAATTTTCATGGGCAGGAGTCCTTGGTTGGTGACGAAATTTGGACCCAGAGTAAAATAGGTGAGTAACCCTACCCTAAACGTTTTTGGTATTGTTGATGAAGAACTGAACTGGCATGAGAGCCGGCTTTTAGAACCACTGGGTGTATTTGTATCTAAAGAGTGACTGATCAGACAACAAAATGACAGCACAGCTGTAAATCTTTACATAAAGCTACGCAACATATACAGAAAAGGGTGCTCAAAAACATCAGCTATTACACCTTAGTAGTTTAAGTGACTAGTGCTTAACCCGTTTAATCCCAAATTTTTCCCTGCAAAATACGTGCATGCATTTCACTCCTTAAACCAACCTAATGCATAATATGTTTGCATTTTTTTCCTTTCACGTTGATTATGTTAGCAAAAATTGTTGCCGGTGGGATTAAAAGCACTTCCAGAATATGCAGAAAAAATGTTACATAAACTAATACTCTTTTCAAATGTTATGGTACAGCTGCTCCTCAGGTTACGATGGTCTGTGTTACGGTATTTTGACTTTATGATGGGTATTCCCATTATATACTCGTTCAATAAATTACGAGATTCAACACCATTATAAAATAGGCTTTGGGTTAATGATTTTGCCCAAATGTTCTAAGCATGATTAAGGTAGGCTAGGCTATGATGTTTTTGTGGTGGTACAGTGTTTTTGCTTTACAATAGGTTTATCGGACCGTAACCCCATCATAACCTGGGAAGCCAATGCAAATACATGTTGTATACATCAAGCATATCTTGATGCACATTTGTGCTGGACAACATTTTAAGACTTTGTTGCATTTGTGAGATATTTTCATCATTGCGATATTTTCATCGTTGGACGACTCTGAACAGTCAGGTATTACCATCAAGGATTTTCAGTTCAATTGCAACCAGGTGAATGAGCAAAAAAAAAAAAACAGGGCACTAAATATGTTTATGAACAGCTGTATATACACTGGGAATCACTTTGCATGCAGAGGCTGGGTAAGTGAGAGTTAGGGATGATGCAAAATCACTCTGGTCACAGCCACAGCATGGAAAACTAACCATGCCTTGCCTCACTCCAAGACTGCACAAATTCTGATTTGGAATTTCTTCAATGTGAGCGAAGCAGACGCAAAATGTGCAAAATGCAATCTGCAATAAGTGTAAGTCCCAGGTACACCATGGGGGAACCAATGCAAAGGCATTTAAAAACTCATCACTCCCGGGAACATATGTAACAGAGTGAATGTGCATCTGCTTTTATCCTATATAATTACCCAAAAATGTGTCGGACACTTATTTTGATCCCTGGTTGTAAGTCTGATTGTTTTCCCATTATATTTCCCCCTCCTGCTAGTGACGCATTCCAGTTGCCCTGAGGCATGGAAGGAGGAGAGGTGTCCGTTTACCCCCAAATGTATATCAGCAGGGAATGCGTTTTTCTGTAATTGCCAGGAATAAAACTGTATGTGTCAAGTTGACGATCGAGTCACTCCTTTATTTAACTGTCGGGCCAACCAACATCAACACAAAGCAGAGAACACCCCACTCACTCCAGTTACACACGAGCAGTTTGAAGAAGCTAGCAAAATGAAAGCTGCTAAAACTGAAGCCAGCAGAGCATGTTCAGAGCGATCTACAAGCCAGGAGTCTCTCTTGTCTTTCGTTGGTATGAGCAGTGAAAAAAGCAAAGGAATTACAAGGAAAATTATGGAATTCATGGCACTGGATGACCAGGCGTTTTCCACAGTTGAGGATAAAGGCTTCAGAAATATGATAAATGACTTCAGCCCAAAATACAGGATACCGTATGTTTACGGTATGTTTAATCTAGTTTCATGTCACACACGTAGTCTGCTACAAGTGGATCTCAAAGCAGTATTCAGTTTAACAACCGATTCCAAATCTGTCTATTAAGAGAAACTTGCCATTAAAGCTAAAGTAGCGGCATTTTGGTTATAATATGTTGCCAAGACAAAAAAATGTGCATTGTTACATATATATATTTTTAACTTACTGCACCAATTATTAATTGAAAGAATATATTAAACTTTAGTTGTATTTGGGGTTGTATTTATTTATTTACTTAGTTCTATTTGAATGTGTAAAGTTTAAGATGATTTTGTTATGAAAATAAAGTTTTGCATTTAAAAAACACATTTGACATTTTCAGGGAAAAATGTATCGGAAAAATCGGTATCAGCCGACCGGACTCGCACACAAAAAAAAAAAAACAAAAAAAAAATAAATCAAAAAATCAGTAATTGGGATTGGCCAAGAAAATTAAATTTGGTGCATCCCTAATTAAATACTACTAATCAGTTCTTCCTCAATAAACCATTTATAATACATGGGACTGGGAAACCATATTAAAATGCTAGGAATATAAATTATTAAACTCAAATCTACCTTTTATTGTTATTATTTAACAGCAAAGGGCTTAGAACTGCCATTATCAGAATTGCAACTGGGCCTTTGAAGAGACAGGCAAATCAAAAGTCTATCTGTCACCTTCACAAAACGGTGTATAGCACTTTAATATTAAACTAGACAATGCACACAAGTGTAAGTCACCAACCCATAATCATTATAATTTGATGAGTCAAATAGAAATGCTAAGGGGCTACAGGAAATATTCAGAATATGTGACTTTCCTTTTGAAAAATACGGTGTATTTTGGGGTTAGAAGAGGCCCTTGTGGGGCTAAAATTGTATACAACAGAGAGCCTTCACTGATTAGAAATCTTAGCACCATTAAAATTGTGCACCCAACACAAACTGAAAGATTAATGATTATTATTATTGTTATTTTTATTATTATTGCTTGTACGCTACCCATACAATTTAGCTAAGCACTTCTGTGCAGAATACCAATACTGTGACCCCTCTGGAACTTAACTTGCAAACATTCAGTCCACATACTTAACAGCCCTGCACTACACCATCTGACAAGTTGAAAAAGCAAGTCACAAAATTTCAGATGTTCAGGTGAAATGACATTTCAGTTAATCTCTGAGTGCACAGTGAGGTAGTGGGAAGGTCTCTGATGAAAAAAGGTTAGCCAGCAGACTCATTGCGAACTTCAATTTCCCTGACCTCTGGCAGTTATCACCAGCCAAGAGCTTATTCTGCCAGAGTTGTGCCAACATTTCTTGAGGCACACTGTGATCATGTTTGCTTCCCATGATCCTCCAGCTGCAGGCATGATGGTATGACAGTGACAATTGACAAAGTTACCCCAAAATGTGTACATTGACTCAGAACCTGTACACAGCAGTAATGGTTGAAACTAGTGATGCACAGACATGATTTTTTACTGAAACTGAATTTTAGTTATTTTTTTGGTCCAAAAACCAAACCGGAAACAGACTTTGGGTAATTACTTAATCATTTATGTACCAATTTGCTCAAATTAATCTACACAATTATTAGTTTAAAAAATATACTACATTAACCTTCTTCTGAACTCTGCCATTATTATTATCAAATGGCAAAAAAAACAATGAATGTCAGCCACCTTTAGCTGCCAAGCAAAGGTAAAACAGCATATGCAGCCCTTTTGCTTTCACTAATGTGCAATTATTGTTAAAAACTATATAAAACAATAGTATATTAGTATAATATACTATGTATAATAGTAAATAATAGTATCTTTAATACAAATAAACCCAGATTAAATATTTAATAAAGAAGTATGTCTGTATTTGTAATGAATTGTAAAATGTACTTAAATATTATGTAAGACCCACTGCAAAAGACAAAGCAAAACAAATAAGCTAATACACACAGCTGCTACTTGCATTTCGTACATGTCTTGGTGGCTTTTTTGAACAATCCCACACACATACTAATTGCGAGTATTTTCGAGTACCCTTGCCAACCTGGCAGTGAGTCGTTTCTCCTGGCCGCAGACAAGAAATATAATGTGAAAGTAAATGCATAATGTAAACATGATTTTATTATTGTTTTATGGCTTTTTTGGGGGGTGACAACTCTGCAGCTGTTAGGATTACTGACTATCCCATTGTTTTCTTGATGGATGAACGTTATGCTAACACGATGGCCCATTAACAAAAACAAAACAAATCATATGCCGAAAAACGTCGCAGCTAGCAAAAAAGCTGACAGTTCTAGTATTAAACACCACAATTTCAGTCAATAATCTCTGACTTCAAAAAGTATTTCGATCAAAATCCAAAATATTATTTTTGGCTTTTTAAACCGATTATCATCGGTTGCCCAAATTTCGGTGCATCACTCCTTGAAAGGTAAGCAAAAGGCCAGTTTAATCCCAATTATTAAAAAATTTAAGTAAACACAGATTAAAGATAAAAATTAATTGAAGATCAGATGACACATAGCAAATACTCCAAAGATGGCTCCAGCATACACACACATTATCTGAAAAGGGCCTGTTTTCAGCTAAAGTGTCATGTGCAGGATATTTTGGACCTCAGTTATACGTTCAGAAGATCCTTAATGAGTTTTAAATAGCTAATCTCCCGCCCACCCTAAAAACCTGCATGTTAATTTTAAACAACTCATTTCAGTGCAGTTTAGTTACAGCTTGTTTTTGTTGTAGCTGGCCGGATGAAAAGGGGCTGGATCCCAACCACTGGACCATGGCACTTGCAAAGTATCATCAACAAGACAGCTGCGCCATGCTCTCAAAGATAACAGGAACAAGCACAGGAGCGGATGATACTACATATATTATGAATAAATCTTCTCAACATTGGACACTCAATCCACATCTGGACTTGATAGAGTAACAGTTAAATCAAAATAACTTTGTGGTATGGCTAAATCTGTATTTGGTGGACAATCAGTGGACTTCAGGGCATCACACAGAATTGCAGTTAAAAACACAGACTCATAACTTGAGAACTGCTGGGTCAAGTATAAGGAGAAACCCTGATACAGTACCCTCTTAAAAGGTACTTAACTTGCTGTAATGCATTACCACAGTCAGTCCATGTTTTTTGCTCCCTCAGAGCTCCTTGTTAGACAGTCCACATTTTTGCTCTCTCTCAGCTCCAGGTAGGAAACAAAAACCTGGACTATCTGTGGGCCCCTGAGGATCGGATTGGGAAACACTGGTATAAGGCGTAAGATTACAGAAGGAGATGTGCTTCTCCCATGAATGTTTAAGGATACTGGCAGTCCCCCTGGGGTCTGAACTGCTCATGCCTAGAGCAGAAAGGATCATATGCAGTGAAACCCTACAACCATCTTTTCTCAGACTCATCAAGGACAGAAATCTAAAGATCCATGCATTCTGAAATTCCAAATGTTATTTCTTGAGTTAACTCTGTTAGGAAGCCACACGAAATGAAGCTTATTTTGTTTCTGCACTATGACTTTCTTGGTAGGACAGTCAGGTGGCTGCAGGGTCACGGGACTCTGTGTGTGTGCTTATGTTGCGTCAATGTTACACTTTTAATAACACAGATTATCTAGGGGAATCAGTCTAAATCACAAAATACGACTCAAAAAGACTCATCCACTGCAAGGAGAGTACATGGGGGATCAGATAAACTCCGGAGGTGTGCACAAATCAGGAATTCAATAGATCCTCAACACGTATCTGTGCACATTGCTTTTACACTTAAGCAGGTACTTTTAACAGGAGCATCCATCGGATTAACTTAAACGTAGGTTCCTGGAAATATACAAAATGTTGATGTGGGGGAAAAAAAATCCTAAAAGGACAGCAGCAAAGTACCAGGAATTCTTTTGTAGGCTTGGATGATATCTGATTTTATCACACCATCAAGACATTACACTGTGGTATATAGATATTTTGACATTTTCAAAAGCAACACTATTTTGGTATTTTAAAATTGGGGTGACAAAATTCAATTAAATTTGTGGGGGGTGGGGATGGACAATTTTCTTCTTCCGGACCACTACACCCATATCCTCAGCTAATTTTTTTTGCCAAGATTTTAAATTTCCACAGTATAACCAAAATATCACAGTATACAGTATTACTGCACAAGCCTACTGTTGAAAGTCATTACATTGCTGATAGGAAAAATGCGTTGAGGACATGAAGTGGCGATTTTAATGCCTGCTTCAGCAACTGCATAACAAACTTACTCTAATCTTGTTTCTGCTCATGGGATGTATATCGCGACAAAGTCAAGTGGACTTTCACAAAAAGCATTAATGAGCACATTACTAAACGAGGGGTGAGGAAAACAGACAGGCTGATTCTGTCACAGCTGGAAGGCTTTTAGGTCACTGAATAGCAAAGTATGGCTCCTTGGGCAGCCTGTAGTGTTAAGGATGGCTGAGACTTAAGCCAGGGGAATTAAAGAGAATTTTATGGATAAATACCTGCATGAGGTCCTACTCAAGCAAACACTTAAAAAAGGTAAAATATGAAAATGGATAATTTCTGCATAAGCTTGGGAATACAGACAAATAGTGTTAAACCAAATGGAACAAGCAGTGTGATATCTATTGTATGATGCACATGGCGGTTAAATATCCAAAAGAATGCAAAAATAGGAGTAAGAAAAAAATAATTTCCAAATGATCTCCCCAATCTATAGTTGATGCCCAATGCAGAAATACTGAAATTCGTTCCATGTAAATCAATATTTCTATAGAAAAAGATAAAAAGCACTAATCAAAACAGTAACCCTCAGACAAAAATTTAAATGGATCATAAATTCTAAACATTAAACAACAAAATTTATAGCAATTCATACAAAAACAGTCATCTAATTCAGTCAGCATTTAAACCTCAACGAATTTGCTGAAACCAAGCACCATAAGCACCAAGCAACCTATCTAAAAACGACTCATCTAGTATGATAACTGACATGCAATAGTAAAACTGATTTACCCTGCGTTCAAGTAACCTTCCCAACCAACAAACTCATTATGAAAATGAACATACCCGATTTCACTTCAATAAGAAACGCGCTGTGTATCAAACAAACTCGCTAAAAAAAGCAGGGTGTTCTACAGCAGGGCATCACACCCTCTTACAGCTATGGAAGTAATAAATATACAAATACAAAACGTGGGAGGGACTACAGTGAGCTCTCAGTCACCACTTGGTTTAGCCCAATAGAAATGAGCAGTGTAACCAATGGGAAGTGAGTTTAGCTAGTGATTGGAAACACACAATAGTCCCGCCCCGGGTTTTTCCAAACCCTAATTTTCCCCATCATTGCTTTAAACTATCCCTACTGAGCAAAGGATCAATTTAAAAAGAACCCTAACCACAA
>JAODKL010000027.1:22494948-22518135 GCA_026780765.1 Petrocephalus schoutedeni | reverse complement strand
GCTTTTTTCCAATCTTAACTGCATAAAAGCAGACAATTTTCCCAAGAACAATTGTGAAGAACATGGCTATATGATTAGGAATTACTGTCATATTATTTTAATTCTATACTGAATATACCTAGACTTGCCCCAGGTATCACTCGACTGGAATTTATAGCCGACTAGATAACTTAAGTAGAATGTGCATCCATCATATTGCACATACCTGTGCGTACATCTGACAAGTGTTTGTGTGACCTTTGAGTGGTAGTTACATATTACAGCAGAAATAAAAACAGAGAATCAAAGCACATTAATAACCATCCTGAAACAATTTCAATGTTTTCATTAGCACTTGAAACCAATGTGGCAGTTTCAGACTGTGACAGTGAAAGCTTTCAAGGGCTTTGCCTGAATCTGTCCACAAACATTGGAGAACACTGTGATAAATGAATTCAGGCTTTATTAATGATTATTTAAGACATATTGCAAGTTGACAAATTAATATTCCACTAAAGCTTACAGACATAGCTGTATATGTAGTGAATATTGACCAAATCTGCTTCTGGGATGAGATTTTTTTGCACAACTTGCGAATCGCCAACTAAGAAAAGCAGGCAACGTCCCTCTCTGCAGCACAATTACGTCAAGATTGGGCATTGGACCATATTTTGCTCATACTGTAACCGGCCACACACTGTACTCCGTGGGCTACTTCACATTACGTAATCAAGGGCAATTCTTCAAACCCATGCTGTCAAACATAGATACGCATTTGTTAAAAAAAACACTTACAGATACCCCAACACACCCTACGTGCAATTAATAAAATCAATATAGATGTACAAAGCACCATAAAATACGTTAAAACCTCAGCCATCAGTGTACAACACAGACCATTAGGGAGCGTTCAATACTTTGGTCTAACGATGTAAATAAACAGCGGCTAGCCCGATCAGCCATTGTATGCAATTTCACGCAGTCATCTTCTGTCCTGACAATGTGCCCAGATCGGCATCGAAAGCAAAAGCGAGCCAATTCAACCAAGAGAAATAAACGCATTACACTTTTGCAAAATACGGCTTTGTCTTCCCCGCCGCCCGTAAGAGCTTAGCAATGGCTACGTAATGGTACGTGCGGATCAGTCGTCCAGCTAAGAAAACGCCGGCTAGTCGGCTGCCTGCCGCATATCAGGCGCCAGTTAACATACATGTACGCGAATTGCCAGCTGTTAGCATGTTAGCTAGATGATCGGTTTAGGCGGCCTAGTAACCAGCAGCGCGAGCGGAGAGTAAATAAATAAATAAAGAAACAAAAAAACAAACAGATAGAAACGCGGCTAACAAGCTACCGCCGGCGGAGAGGCGCCGTTCGCCGGCACGGATAGCACCGACACGGCGGTTTTTTTTTTAACGTTTCGGTGCATTTTTATGCGCGGATTTTAGCGGACGGAACCGTGCGGCCGGCCCGCGAGCCCCGACGCCGCTCGCCATTACAGCCCCATCAGCCGGCGAACCCGGGCCGATTCCGGTTCGGGGAGGACCTTCTTTTGCCACCACAACGGAGCTAGAGACTCGAAAGACGGCTGTTTCGGCGAGCTACGGCCCGGCACCGAAGGCTCCGTTAGCTAGCCTGCGCAGGGAGGGCTGAGGCCTAGTCAGCCCAGGCTCCCGCTATCCTTCTGTAAGCGTCTCTAAGCCCAGAACAAGCCCCTTTTACACACGCTTAATTGAAGAATGAGATACAAACCTCGCCATTAAATGCTTTAACGGCCTCCATGGTGTTACTATATATTATGAAGTATATATATATGTGATAATGGCGGCGCTTTTATGGTGTTGGCGGTGCTCTCACAGCCCGGTTTTCCGCATGCTCTCAGAGCGGCGTCTAACAGAGGTGGTAGGGAAAGCCAAATATGGCGGCCGGAGGGGCGAGCAGGAGCGGCGCGAGCCTGCGACGAGCTCGCGACGAGCCCGCGCGGCCGGACGCGGCTACTGCAGGCGGCTGCTGCCGACGGCCCGTGACAGATCGGCTCCCAGCTTCCATCCAGAGTGCTGAAAATCGATACTCCCCCCCGTTTCCCCCCATATATGTACAGTAATTATTTTCAAATTACATTCAAGCGAGATTCTCTTGCTGTGTCCATTATAAAACCATGAGAGATGCAAAGATATTTACACATATGTGCAAAAAAATATGCATGAAATTTGTATTGTTCTCGGAATTGAACCAGGTAAACACACTAAAACTGAGTAAACTGTACATATTTTTATACACTATTGTACAAAATACATTTACAGGTAAAACAGTAACATAGCAAATGGTACAACTCCACATACTGTTTTCACAGTGTTCATGGTTGACATGAAATTACCTATTTGCTAGTTAATGGATTTCACAAAAAGAAATCCTCTGAAATGATTTCACTGAGAGATTGGATCGTCATTCACCACATACTGTTAAGGTATATCCAGTCATTTACACCTATTGCATTAAGTACAGGGGTAGACGTACATTTACAAACTTGGTTTGCATGAAAGAAGGAACTAAAGAGGCAAACAAATTTAAAATCAGTCACAAATACTTATAGTCATGGACTTTTTCTGTGAACCACTGGCATTAGGTAAAATTGCATCAAAAGTCACAGTGTAAAGTAAAAGTTCACAATGTGAAGCAAAACAGTAGATGCTTCTCCAGCTCCAGTGTAAAATACAAAAAGGAGCTCGCAAAAGCAGAACCACTATCTTCGCGCCTCATATGTGCATCTGGAGTGTCTAGCTACTTTTATGAGTTTTCATTGTGTCTAACAAAAAAAAAGAAGGAAAAAAAAACACACACATGGACCACTTCATCACTAATCAAAACTGTGCTTCAACACACACATAGATGTTAAAAACTGGTAAAAAAAAAAATTAAAAATTCTAAAAACTATGTCATGACGAGTGTTCACAACAGCACCCAGAAACAAGAGCATTGTCATTTTAATATGTACAAGTCCTGCGATGTAACAGCATTTTCACTTTGCTCTTTCCCTGGCCCAGCGGCTGGCGGAATGTCAGTGGTGCCTGAGTTGAGGAAGGAGAAGGAGCCTTGAAGACAGTTTCACACACTAGTCTCCGTGTACGGGGCCACACTGGCCACGGCAGCCAGGTGCTCCACACTGCCCCCTTGAGGGTCCTGCGGCATACAGATGTCCTGCCACAATGGCAAATGGGCCTCCTTCCATTTCCTGTACTTGACAGCAGTCAAATCGGGATCAGTAAGAACCTGCTCTATGGCTAGCAGATCCGCCTCTTTAGCCTAAAACAAAGGAGACATAAGGCAAACCCATAAGCTGCCATTTCACCTTGTTTTCTCTCATTTTGACCGAAACAGTATTGCTACATTAGCATTGCTCACAGTGTCAGACCGGATATGGATAAGTGATTCACAGCTAAGCACAGACACTACCATCAGGGTTATATGGAAGCTAAACATCCCACAATGCAAAATGCTTGCTTTTGTTTTCCAAGCATTGCTATTAAAGTTGTATGGTATACATTCATATCAGTATTCCTATTTCATGGCATTTGCTCCCGTTTGGTGCCTGCTAGAGCAGGGGTCTCCAACTCTGGTCCTGGTGAGCTACTACGCAGGAGGTTTTCCATCATACCGGGCTTCTGATGAGCCACAGCTGTTCCTGGGATTTTCCTGAGAATAGGAGTGACTCATTAGAAGCCAGGTAGGACAGAAAACCTCCTGGGTAGTAGCTCACCAGGACCGGAGTTGGAGACCCCTGTGCTAGAGAGTATCGGATGCTTTTTGCAGCAAGAAAGCATTCAGTGGTCGTTAGCACTCATCATTGCAGCATACTGTACAATGCTCCAACTATAAAACATTCAAATACCATGAAAAGATTAATACAGGCTAACGGGCTAATATGACTGACTACATCATAACAGAAAGTATACCAGGCACTTAGTGTGCTGCTCTGCACAACAAACAGCAGTGCATAAATTAGATACCAGGAAAGACACTGCATGTTAAAATACTAGCTCAGAGCTGCAAACAGGCAGTCTTTTTTCCCTTCAGTGTAGAGTCTCGCTGCTTCACATCCTGAATACTCCTTAATTATGAGTACCCATCCATCCATCTTCCAACTGTTCAGCCTACGCGCGGTGGGGGATGTGTTCCGTCGCTAATTTCAAAAACAAGTTTCAATTTAGCTGCAATACTCCCGCCTAGCGGTGTCAATAGAGATTGCGGCCAAGCACCCGCCGTGCACCCTACCCACCTTAAGCGTACTGTTCAGTGTACGGACGTGATGAAGCTTTTCATTCATAGTCTGGTTTTTGCAGCGTTTGATGAATGATTTTCTAAAATCCCTTTTAGTTGATGGCTTTCGGTCTCCGATTGGTGACAGACTGGCTTCTTTCAGGTGAATGTACAATTTTTCCATTTCATCTGATGCAGGTTCTGTTAAATACACACACACATATAAATAACTTTTTATGTCCCCAAATAAAGTGCGATATTTCTGGCCGTTTACAATGCATGCTCTCATGCTAATTATTTATGTTATTCACAAGAAAGAAAATGTTTTTCCATTTGCCTTACAAGCTTAAGGGATTTATGCTTTAATGACAACTGGTTTATTTAACCAGTCTGCATCAAACTTAAGTAACAAATCAAATGCATTTAGCATTTCTGAAGAGAAACAAAAGCAGTGAGAACATGAAATTTGGCATTTTGTTCCTATGCAGTGCAGGAAATGCGGTGAGCACACAGGCAGACCTGTGGACACCTGATCATAAGGGCAAAGAGCTCAACCTACGATTCTGACAATGGCGGCGCTAACCGTCCGGCGACGGCAGGAAGCTCAGTCTTTGTGAATTTCCCTTCCCCAAAAGAGCTTAACTACATGCAAAAAGGAAGAACGTTTCCAAAACCTGCGATGGCTTCCTCACTTCTCGTTTTTGGCAGAGGGGAAGCATAAAATTAATAAAAACAGGCATAGCCACAAAGTCATGTCAACATCAACCAAAACACAAACCATAGCACATTCCTGCCTCTGAAACACAGAGGCATTTTTAAGCCGTGAGCGAATCTCAACTTATTTGTAAACTGAAAGAGGAATTTCAGAACATTCTGGCTGACGCTTCTTTCCAAATCTGGCACTAACTGTCAAGTCAGCAAAAAAAAAAAAAACCTTTTCCTTTCCCCCTAATTTGTCACCAGCACACTGAGAATAACTGGATTAGAAGTTCCTCACTAAGCCGGCCTTCACTAAGCCGTCCTTTCTTATGGTCTTCACTAAGCTAGTCTTCCTTATGGTCTTCACTAACCTCTACGCCAACCCTACCCCATAATTGTGCACAGTGCAGCTGACAGGAAGACATGAAGGTTTTCCAGTTTATCCCAGCGCCTGTATACAGCGTCTCAGACAGACATGGGGGCAGGGGAACCTTCAGTGAGACGAGGGTACTCTTTAGTCAAGGGTCTAATTAAGTCTGTAATTAGCCACATCTAATGGGTGCTCAGTACTTAACCAACCCACAGCTGCTGAGCGGACTCACCCTCCGTGGAATCTGTTGGTGAACGCCCTCCCTGGTCCACACAGAGGGTGCCACTGACTGCCAAATCCTGGGGCTTCTGTGCCAGGCAAGCCGCCGCATTGCAATCCTTCTGCTGGGCCTCTAAGTGGAGCTGTCTGTGGACCTGCGGTGAGCAGTGCACGCCCCCCCCACCGGCCGATTTCGTGATGGCGTCCGCTGACGATCGCCGGGTCTTGGTCGTGGAGGAGATGGAGCTCTGGGACGTCATCGTGCTGATGGGAGTCGAGGTGGAGCCCGATGCCTCACTCTGAGAAGGTGAGGAGTAGGGAGGAGGGAGACTGTCCTGTTTTAACAGAGGTTAAAGGTCAGAACAGACAGACTATACACCAGTTCTTTGGCACATGTGGAAAATGCTTGCGATAACTGTCTGTCTCTCAGTTGCATCAAAACAACACAAAGCGATAAAAAAAAAAACCATGAAGAAACATGAAATAATGGTGTTATGGTGACCAAGTGGTTAGCACTGCAGCCGCAGACCACCCCAGCTGTGTTGGGAGTCTGGATTCTGCACGTCCTCCCTGTTTTTGCATGGATTTCCTCCGGTTCTTCCAGTTTCCTTCCACAGTCGAAAGGTCTGTGGCTTTGGTAGACTGGCTTCTTAGTTTGTGTGTGTGTGGGTGTGAGGATGAACGTCCTGCCCAGGGCCTCTCCTGCCCAGCTCGATTCCTGCGATTCCCGAGAAAAGCTTCACCACTGTGCGGATGTAATGAACAGTGGGATGGAACAACAGAAAAGGGCATGAAAATAAACACCCCCTTTGTGTTTTCTTAACTTCGGAGAACATCTGGGAGATTTTTTCCCCCCTGTAGTATGAATGACGGATAATGTTGCTTAAAGTGAAGAAGTAGCCTCTTTTATAAACCACACAGGTTTGTGATCACCTCAGCTTTGTGATCCTCTCTGTTGCTGCACCAGAAAGTAGCATAGTGCTAAAAATAGCTAGCGCTCACCTGCCAGCAGATCAGATCAGGGTAGATATGTACTCACTAAGATATTATACACATATTAAGGACAAGATTAAGCCTGACTATTGATCTCAGGGGGAAATTCCAATGCATTCAGCAGCAAGAACATATTTATATGCAAAACAGGCAAAGTGCAAAGACAGTAAATATAGTGCAAATAAGTAAAGAAAGTGCTAATAAAATTTTAAATAATACACAGTAACACACAGCTCAAAGTCAACTAGTCATTACCCTTAAAGCCGACATTTCAGATCTGTTTATAGCTACAACTTTAAAACGAGCCATGTATTCCTAATGGACCCAGCTTGTCTGACAGATACACTTACAGTGTCTTCATAGTAAGGGGGAGGGGGTGCCTCTGTGGAGTCTGCCTCCTCCTGGTCACTCGCTTCACTGTAGCGCTCTGAAAAAGCACATAAATGCACTGAAAAGCTCAGCTCACTTCTGAATAACAGTGCACTCATTAGCATGCCACCTGATTTAACCCAAACCACTAGCACCACCAGCTGAGCATCAACTAACCTCCTGGGTTATCCGTCGGCTCGTACTGAATGGAAGCCAGTCCCAGTTTATTCAGCCACCTGAAGCAAAATAACACGTTTGTGAGACGAACTCCTGTACGCTTGGGGAAACCGTTGGGAGGGGGGTAGCTCACCAAATGCTAAGATCAGCTAACAAATAAAACTAAGTGACTTAACTAGATGACTGTCAATTGCACGGTACACTAGTTGCAAAACCATTTCAACGAGCGACTAAATGCTTTAGCTGCTGAGCCGTCACATTTAATATCAGACCAGAATCGCAGCGTTTCATCCGGCTGCAGCTCAGATGCAGAGTGTCAGTCGTCAATGGCACTGAGTAGGTATGGGCGCTCTCAACAACAAAACCACAGCGAGATGCACTAAGCGGCACGTTGCCGCATTGTCTCACTGCCGCACGCGGCCCGAGGTCCTCACATGTTCATGTCCTCGCTGCTCTCTGCCGCAAAGTAAAACATCATGACATCGGGGTGACAGGCCTTCATGGCGCTGCGGGAGAGCAGGAGGGAGGACAGGGGACAGAGACAAGGGACAGAGGTCGGGGATAGAGAGCACAGAAAAAGGGGAGAATTTTTAGCAACTTCCAAGCAAAGTGATCAAACCACATACCAGAATAAAAAACTACTAGTAAAGTCACCCCATATAACTAAAATGCTACTGCTATCAAAGACTACAATATCTGTAGATTAACTCATCAAAACTAAACAGATAAACTGCCTGAAAGGAAAGTACATGTCAATATGTATTGGGAGAAAAAAAACCAGCTGACTCAGTTTCCAATAACAAGCTACTACTGATTTACGTGAAGCAACAGGCCAAAATAAGTCCCGTAACTCGAGAAAACGGTAGCATGTTCTCATGAGCTGGAACGCATTTTCCATCCGTCCATGCTTTAACATGCTTTTACTTTTACATAAGCCGATTATGCAAAGATGCGCGTGATCAAACGTGGTTAACGGTTCCTGTCAAACATTCACCACATGCCTCAGCTCAGTCTGTTTCCTACAGACAGGGTTTAAAGAGATTTCAGAGCAAACTGCTTGCTTACTACTTTTTCTTGCACTCCACTGCTCGGTCAATCAGAAAGTCTGCCAAGTTGATGTAGCCTTCAGCTTTTTCAGCCTAAAAGGGAATCAACGCCGCAGCGTGGCACGTCATTTTAAGCCCGGGTCCCATGACACTGATTATTCGATCTTAAGGAAAAATGTGCAGAAGCAACTAAAAACAACAACAACATCACTGGCAGGTTCTGCCGTCCAGAAGATCAGCTGCTTTTTCTTCATCAGTCTATGACCATTCGCCAGATAATTAACAGGAATTCAGTAATGCTGAGCCATTCAGCATCAGCAGCCCTTCGTGAGAATGTCACTCACCATCTGACTGGTGTACCAGTACAGCGATGTCCTCTTCAGCACAAACCAGTATTTTTTCCACTTCATGCCTAGGAAGCCCTTGCCCTCAGTCTTCCTGTAGAGCCAGCCTTGGTGGTCCACATTCCCCAGCTCTTTCACGGAAATCCTCCTCCGGCTCATTGTCACATTGCCTGAGGATGGGGGACAGCCCATCAACATTTATGCCCTTTGGAACCAAAGTCGAGTTTTAGGCATCACTTCTCTCCCTCACATCTGAAACGTCCGCGATGCCGACGTCGACGCCCCACGCGTGCCGCCTTACTACTTCCCGGGGAGCCACAGAGTCAAAAGCTGCCCGAGATCTTGCCATAAAAGAGCACAGCGCACAGTCAAAAGGGGGGCCCTTAGAAATCTTACCTCGACTCTTCTTCCTCGATTTTGGCCGCAGGGAGACCTGTCGTGGAGAGGAGACAGAACAAGAAGCAGGGGGGTGAGGCCAAGGCGAAACGTTAGGGGGCTCTTTGCAGATGTGACGTCTGCGGCATGCGCAGATCGGGCCGAGGGAGCACAGCTGCGCAGCCAGTGCAGGCAGAAGCTGGCGGCTGCCTCACACGGCTCGACTGGAACATCCTGTTTCACACTAAACACCAAACACGACGCCTCCCACATGCGCTCGCTTCTGCTCGCTCTCTACCACCTCCCCCAACCTCATCTACATCTCTCTCTCTCTCTCTCGCCCCCTTCATCCCCCCCCCAATCTCACCACCCATACCCAGATGAACGAAGCAGGTAGCTGAGGTCAATTTTCACTAGTGTGGTGATAAAAACCAAAGAGTTTCACTTTACTCCATTTGAGAGTCTGCTCCTCACAAGCCTTACGGTGGTTTCCAGGGTTGGGCGGGATGAGTTAAGCACTGCAAAGTGACCCAACCACTGATATACTGGTAACACTATTCACCCTGTCTATTATTTATCCTACAGACGACTACAACACAACTGACCGTAAAGAAGAGAATCTTTACATTAGCAAGGCGTAAAAAAAAAAAATTGCCACCAAAAGCCACTGAGAGGGAAATAACAGCAGTCAAACAGACACATTTCAGCTAAATTATAGTTAGAAAATTGATGCAGAGCCACCAACCTGGTTAGAGATAATGAAGGACTATGGTACTTACTGGGTTATAGCCATCAGCTGCCATATTCGATGCCAATGAGATAGGGAAGGCAGCCTAGGGGAACAAAAACACAAATTCGCCAGTAAGCCAGTTACATCGTAGCAGCTGTTCGACTAAATAATTGCCTTCCCCAAATGACACTCTTCTGACTTTTTGAAAACAGCAGATACGCCTTCATTATTCATGTCATCACTGAAATAAAGATTACTGCACCTTCAGTATCGCGGCCACTGTGTCCCCAACAAAGTGACAGCACAAAATTCTAAACCCATAATTCCACCCCCCCTAACAAGAACTAAAATAAAGGTCAGACGAACTCATCCTATTGACCTTGCAGACGGGAACCGAGAAAGAAAAGCGCCGCCGCCTCGGTGCTGCTGGATGAGCCTTAATCTTCCTACATCGCTGCATGGAAATTGAGCAAGAGCGCTCGCGCCGGGGCGCGCGCGTTGGCTCACTTCCTACGGCGCGTGAGGTTCCTCATTTGCAGCGGAGCTGCGCGGACAGGAACGCAGAAAATGAGGATGGGGAGGATGGCGGCCAGAAAGGTGCCAAAGTGCGCGGCCCCTCAGCCTACCACAGCCCGGCCGCTCCCTTCCACTGAAAACACTCAAAGAGAAATGCTCGTTTAACTTTGAGAAAATAGGAAATAAAGGAAATAAAAACAAAACGAATCATACATTGTCAGTCGGTCAAAACCAAACCATTTAATAGAAAAATAATAGACCAAATCAATGATCATTGCATACAATTTGGGGCCGGATATACATTAAAGTATTATGCCGCAAAGTTAAACTGACAAAAGCCGCGTTCGCTGCCGCCACTGCACCCGTTACCCACAAACAACAGATCAAAGAAAGCTGAGCCGATTCTCCGTCCATCATAAGGTTTGCAAATCTTAACGCTTAATTTAGCGCATTTGATTTCGACAGACGTTCCTACAGTGCGCTTCATTCTTCCAGACCGCTTGCACAATAAAGGCCTCTTAATCACCCAAGCTGGGTAACGGAACATACTCCTTACTAATGATACTATAGTACTACCAATACTGCAACCTGCAATGCCAAGAGGGATACTAATTAGCATGTTTTGGGGTCCCGACGACAACATGGGGAGAACATGCAAACTCCACATATACAGAACGGAGACTCGAACCCTGGTCCCAAAGGAGTGGGGAGACAGTGCTGACCACTGCGCTGCCAGACAACAAGTCAAGTCCCTAATTTCGGTTGACAGGTTCCACGGGCGAGACCCTGGTGAATGAGCCGGTGAACCTTAGCAAGCAGAGAGAGGCCAAGGGTCTCCATAATATAAGAGGCCGGCAGATCGCACACCCGGCCATTTGTCCCCGCAGTCGCTCAACTACGTAATGAAAGCATGTCAAACATCACAGGAGATTCCTGAATAAACCAGCATATTTGGTGGGTAGGCCAAGCGGAAAGACATCACCGTCTTCTATAAATACAAAAGTATTAATCTTCATTTCAGTTGTAGTCAAACTTTTCTTCAGGGATACAGCTTGTAATTAGTACGGGGTTATAAATATACCTTCCTGCAGCAAAGGTGCATTTAGTTCAAGCTCTCATGTCAATTCCTACAGGTCAATGAGTGTGTTTACCAAGTCTTTGTATTAGGGTAAAAGAAAATATCTCTGCCTACGTGTAAGCAAAGTAATACAAGAACATGTACGCACGAAATAATTCTTGCATATTGACTGTCACGAAGAATAATAAAAAGACAAAATTACTATATTAAGCTATATTAAAATTACCATATTATTAAGCTATACGATATATCATACCTGGAACCGAGCGAAGAGATTGAATTTTTCAGAGCACATGTTAGGTGGGAACAGGATAGAGGTATTTCCAAATCTTGTCAGAAGTGCCCCAAGACGCTTATCTTAGTTCGATGTTTAAATTGTATTTGGAGGATTTCCTCTTAGTCTCAGGAAAAGAAGAAACGACTCCGTCTCATCTCGGTGGCGTAAAAGTAATTAACGCTGTTTACTTCTGCACCAGAGTGAAGAAAAAGCAGCGATCAAAACGATACAAGCAACGTAAGGAACATTAACGAACAAAAATAAATGAAATTCAACCAGAAACGCCTAGCAAACGGCTTAATCGTTGTTTTTAAGTCTTAATGACTATATCGGCAACATGTGTGTATTTTTCCATCCGTTTAAAAGAGGCATGGCAGCCAGTGACCACTTTGTGTCGCTGTTATGCCAGCTTGCAATATCTAGATGGTCACTTACTGTACGTGTTACGGTTTTGTTCTAGGCGGTTTAAACACTCCAAGTACAGCTAATTTTGTTCTATCGGGTACATTTTAGGCAATGTAAGATTATCAAAAGCAGTGACCGATACAAGGAAAATAGTACTAAATAAAGTATTCAAACGAACCGTTTTGGGGGAAAAATACATGCCGCCAACAGGTTTACGAAAGGGGTAAAATGCAGAGGTGGGTATTTCCCAAGTATCTGTAACCACTGGGGATGGAGTAAATTGACAACTTTCTCAGCACTCCTGCGCACACAGGAAAGCAAGATGATTTCGAAACGATTGCACTGTCTTCAGTGTCCGGTTGAATTGCCCCCTACAAGAGTGGATGTTGGCTATCTGTAGGCTTTGTGTTCTTGGAGCTTGAGGAGGGGGATGCCGCCCTTCACTTCATGCGTCCCTGCTTACTGCTTACTGTTAGTAATAATTCAAAAACAGGCCCCCTTATACAGAAACAAATCGTGGATTAGTTTCTAACCAGACACTTTTTAAACAAGGGGCAGTTGGATGTGAATAAACGTCTGGTGAAGCAGTTCAGCAACAATGCTTAGCCGTTCTAGAGGACACATGACTTTGATATTAAAAATTTTAAATATGTTGGGCGGAATAGTCTGCTCTGATTTGTAAAATTACTCCTATTCTCGCGTTCAGGCAATGACAGACATTAAGGATGTAACAGGTGTGGGCTGGTGTGTATTCACTTTCTTATGCAATAGAGGCACTGATGACTACAACACGTCACAACAATGCAAAGGACCCGCGGTGCGTGTAGAAAGTTGCATTATACAAATGCTAATATTTAACAGAGCGCCTCCCTATGTGGCCCTAGTTCTGTTGAGCTCATTTGATGTGGCATCACAAGGGTTACCCCGTGAACTGTTAGCATTGTATAATACACCCTTTTACATGCACTGCGGGTGCATTGCCTTCTTATCCGGCTCGCAAAAGTTCCCAGAATATTTTTACCCTGGAAATGGGGCACGGGAAAATAAATGTGAGAAAATGATCACGCATTCCTGCAGCGGGCTTAGTCTGAACATGAACAGGCGACGTCTAAAAACTATTAAAATGTTCTTAAGATATATATTTTTTTGTGAATGACTTATTGCCTATTTGCGCTCATGTCTGAAGGAACCCACTCGGTGACAACTGTCACCGTGTCCCCCACCCCCGCTAGATGGACGCCTAGCCGGCTCCGACGCCCAGGTTTTTTTTTTTTTCTTTTTGCACGATACAGTACAGTGATTCTTTTCACGAGATCCTAGACGTGCCAGGATCGGAGCCGATGATGGTATTGGATTTATATTTCTATCTGCATACGCGAAACCGGAGGAGACTGGCGTAGGAATATCGAGTAACCGGCTGATTATTATAATTACCCCCGTCGCCTGTCGTGACCCTTCCGCGAAAGGGGCTGACGGATTATGTTAATTCCCCGAGTGCTGCGTTGACAGTTCACGTAAGTATAACCATGCTTGCAGATGGGCCACCCCAAACCCAGTTTATCCATTCGAGAATGTAAAGAACGAGGAAAATCCTAATGTGTGGTTTGGAGTGACACTGTAAGGGATTTGTCTGTATTTTTACATATTTATTTAGCAAATGGCCCTATCGGAAGCAACATACAATATTTTTGGGAAGGCTGGATCACTCAATCAACCCCTCAACCAATTGGGGTTTAGGGGGACCCTGGGCTTTGAACCAGCAACCTTTTGATCACAAGTGCAGCATTCTAAACCACTGAGCCTTGGTTAGATCTAGGCCACAACTCTCAGTAGAGGAACAGAAAGCAAGAACAGGAGATTATCAAATACATTCCGCTTTTCCTGAAAGTCTACTCCTTGGTCAGAGCCCAAAAGCCAACTGTTTGCAAGCATTCACAAGCTAAAAGAGATGTTAAATGGGGTGTTAAAAGAGAAACACAAGCTGTTGTTTAGCTTCTCAGAAGAGCAAAGACCTAACATAACAATAAATAACAACAAACGACATTTCGGGAAATAAAAATGATTTTTTTGGTTGCCCAGCACCACAACAAATGAGGAAATCACAAGAAGACCATATTGAAAAAGGTCATGCAATAGTAATTGAACAATTTAAGCAAACTGTTTGCATTGACCCTGAAAAAATCCCCCTTATGGCAAAGACGCTTGCCTGTTTTGCATTGCTAGCACATAAAAAGCTTATTTCTGTGTCGAAACTGATCTCATGTTTATCTGACATTCTGTCTCCAGCTGTGAATGACATTTAAGGAACAGGGCTGTATGTTTAAGGGCAATCAAACTACTGAATTACATCATATTATATTATTTTACCGGACTACCAAGCTGAATAAATGAATATTTTAATTTTTAAAGAACTTGTAAAAAGCTGTACAGCAAAAACAAAGGCAGGTTGTGTCATCAAGTTTTGTCAAAGGTCAGAGGACATAGATTCACCCTTAATGCTATGTGTCATACAAAATGTAATAAAATCACGTTTTCTGTCTTGTTTTACATTTATTTAGCAGAAACGGTAAATAAATAAAAGTTGTACAAGCAGAAAAGGGGTGATTTTAATTATTCCCGTTCAGATTAGAAAATAACAGAAATAGATGATAGTTGGTAAGCTTCCGCTTATCTGTATCAATGAGAAACTATACAGTGAGACAAGGATTGGCTGTGTCTCTATTTGCACAGTCCCAACAGTCCCAGTATATTTGGTTGCATGTTTTATTCCCTGTGGGGTCATTGGAATCTTACTAATGCCTCTTGGCAGAGAACTACAGCATCATGGCGGCTGAAGTCCTTGTTCCCCAGCATCGCAACTAAGAGGGGGGGGGGGGTAGGTCAGCTTTTTCAGTAAAACCGTCACCTCTGGGAGGCTGCCAAACAGAAACCTGTCCCTTCATTACGCAGGCTCGTCCCCTTATCATTTGCTGGCCCTGATTATATGGTGCCTGGACCACGGTGATCCGAAATAGCGCACACGAGTGACCACATGTGACAGGCAGCCAGAGGAAGATGAATTGGAGAACCCCATCGGAATTCTTGTGCCAAGCTTTCGGGACTTCCATTTGGGAGCAGAGGCAAGGTACCTTGGGAGTGAGTAGCTTTTGAAATGGTTAAGGGGCAAAGTTTGTGAACCTGCCTTGCTCAGGATCACCGGGGTAGGACACATGGTCTTTCAGTCCAAATCTTAAATATCTGCTCTGCACTGAGGAACTTAATCCATCCATCCATTTTCTATACCTGCTATTTAGGGTGACAGGGGTCTGGAACTTGGATCTTGGCAGCTACTGGCACAAGGCAGGGAATAACCCAGGCTGGGGTGCCAACTCATCACAGGGCACGCACACATTACACATACACTGTTCACATCCAAGGGGAATTTGGCAACTCCACATCATCTTGGCATGATTTTGTACTATGGGAGGAAACCGGAGAACCAGAAGGAAACCTCACAACGACACAGGGAGAACATGCAAATTCCAGAGACTCGAACCCTTAAGAAGTGTGCTAACCACAGCCTTGCTGTGCTGCCCCGAAGGTACTTAGTCAGTCCTCTAAAATATCTGGCTACATAAATGGACTAAAACCATCACCGCCAGTTTTCCACTGTCCTAGCAAGCCCGGCCCCCGGCCCGCTCATGAAAAACATCCTTACCGCTTGAGAGAAGGACCATAATCTGGTTCCAGACTCGTATCTGAAGAAGAGAGGAGAGGGAAAAGCGGTTTAGCAAAGCGGTGGGGCCTTTGGAGCAGCTGACACAGTATTCCTGGGCATGCTCAGATTTCCAGGATTATAATTAACTTATTACACTTTTATTTATCTAGCAGACCCTTTGATCCAAAGCAACACACATTCACGAGGAAGCGGGATCAGCATGTCCCTGGAGTAGTTGGGGGAGCAAAGGGCTCAGAGACGCAACAGGAAAATTACCCTGCTGACCCTGGGACTTAAACTGGCAACGTTCTGATTCTAAGCAAGGTGTCCCAACCTGCTGAGCATCATGCCATCTCTTATCTAATTAGATCATTTAAGAATCACGTTTAAAATAAGTTTAAAATGCGCAGTTTAACTTAGGGAAGGTGCGTCGTTTTAACGGTTTTTAAGGAGAGACAATATGAGTCACACCAGGTGTAGCAGCATCGACCAACGGGCAAGTAAGCATGGGGGAAGCCTCTCCCTGCTCCTAGCAATTTTTTTTTTTGTAATAATAATAAAAACTTGTGTTGGGTACTTCAGCTTCAAATTCTTCTCCTCAGATGTAAAAGAAGATTCATTGCTGCTGGGGACCAATGAATTTCACTCTTCATTGGTGCACGAGTGAGATTTATTGTCCACAAGCCTGTAATTACACCCCACAGCGTTTAGCGTTCTGCTTTTTAAGCAGGAAGCTGATTTCTCTTAATTATGGGCAGGATGTTGCTGTTCAGTTGAAAGGGAACCATAGCGAGAGCTTCCAGGCAAAACGAACGAGGAACTGCGTCTTCGGCTGTCCTGGTGATGAGCATCAAGCTGACTACACCAGCGACTCGCGGGAGACTCAGCCTGACTGCAGGTCTTTGAACTAGGGGAGAAAACTCGAGGACCCAGAGGAAACCAAATATGGCGCACACACAGCGGAGGCCCAAACCCTGCAGACGTGAGGCAACAGTGATTCTTACTGGGTCGCCTGAATAAATAAGAAGAGCAGCATCATGGTACCCCCTCTACACCCCCCAACTGAACGTATTCCAACGCGAGTTAATTTAGCATATTTCCCTTTCGTTAGCAGAGTTGCCAGCTCTCACACATCTGGCGTGACACTCACACTTTCAGACTTTCATTCAAGAAATCTTATGGCAAATCTATCTTTCCATTATAAACCTAAAATTAGCTACATCGAAAGTGTTGGGGCGGTTTGCAAACCCCTCAGACTGTTTACAAGATAATAAAACTGCTACACACATGTAAATGCATGTGCATGTTGTGTGCAGACTCCCGTCTCTCCAATAGAAAATCTCACTCCTGTCAGCTGACCAAAGTCAGCAAACCTGTTTAAATTATGGGACAGGCGCAACCTAGGGCCAACGTCTCTCATTTCTGACGCCTCCACGGGACGTCCTCCTCTGATTAGTCTTTCTGGCTCCTTTTGTTTGCATTTCAGCACCACTGCTTTTTTTTGCTGGGGGGAGGGGAGTTGCTGGTTTGCTCCCAGCTGCCTGTTCTTGGAGATTCCAGGCAGACTGCTTATGGCAATAATTGCACATTGTTTACTTTCAGATGGTGAATTCCAGGTTTAATGTTGCCTTGTTATTTTCCTGTCTTTGGCTGCAGATGTGAGGCCGAAAGCCACTGCAGTCTTTCCACCCAAGCCGACCTCTCCTGACTTCTTTCCCAGCCATTGAGGCTGTGCCATAAATAAAACCCCAGTTTCATTACTGGCAGAGATTCAGTGCCTAAAAGTGGCAGATTAAATCGCACCTTCAGTGCACGAAACCCCTCCCACGCATACAGAGCTTTTTGGGGGTATTTCTGGGTGGGGTACAGAACTGTATAGAAGCATGGCTCCTGGATATTTGTGATAGACACCCAGCGTGTACATACCTGTCCAGAATACTGCTGCTGGAAATCCAGTCAGGAACCTGTGGTGAACAGAGAGCAGAGA
This sequence comes from Petrocephalus schoutedeni, assembly GCA_026780765.1. NCBI lineage: Eukaryota > Metazoa > Chordata > Actinopteri > Osteoglossiformes > Mormyridae > Petrocephalus > Petrocephalus schoutedeni. Next base: position 22,500,620 of record JAODKL010000027.1, on the reverse strand, counting down.
GTTAATCTGCCCACCAGACAGAGCTGGGAGGTGGGGCGAACCAGGCCCAGGCTGTCATCTATCAAGTCAACCAACTGTGTGTGATTTTTATTAGACGGGTCCACATCAGGTTTTTCCACTGAGGTCTGGGTCTGACCTGGATTCTGCAGAAATCTCTTTATTCATCTAACATTGTTCAAGAGCTTTGCAACATCCCACATGTGCGTCATAACTGCAAATGGACGGCCAATGTGGGTTGAAACACCACGACAAACAATCAGCAGCTATTAATATCTGACCGTTTGCTTTAAATACAATAGGTTTCAAAGGGCAAGGGAGAAAAAAAAACAGGCTGAACAATAATCAAAGCAGGAAATGATGTTATAATTCAGTGTGGATAACCTGATGTGGCCTTCAAAGTAGGAAGTCAAAAGGCACTGGACCATACAAAAGTGTGCATTACTAGACACCCCAGGAAGTAGTTTTTAGATGCTGGTGTTTAATCGTGTCCCACCACCACCAGAAATTGTATTCAGAGTCAGCATTCATAGTTGGCCAGGGACAATGAATTCCTTTGGTTTCAGTGCATCTCTCGAGAGGAAGTGAAATTTAGAAAGCTACAGAACAGGCCCCTCCCACCAGACTGGTCATGTGCACAGCAGACGAAAGCTGATTGGTGGTTAGCCACATTGAAGCGGCGTAAATGGGGAGGAGCAAACAGTGATTAGGAACAGCGCCACACTTAGGAAGGAATGGTGCAGAGAGAGCATGCAAGGGTGCAAAAAAAGGAGGGGAAAGGAGGAACCCCCCCCCAAAGACAGTTCAGCATGTTTTGTGGCGTTTCAGTTTGTCGCTGGTGTGATATTCATCCAAACTTGAAGACCCCAATTGTCTGCATTATTGAAAATATGACCTCTTCTATGTTTATTACTTTATTACTTTTTATGAATTCCACTCATTTGGTCAAAATTACAAATATTTGAATAGTTTCTTGCTAGCCATAAAATTAAGCAAAAAATGTGCAACCTAGACTGAAATGGATTCACTTTTTTTTTGGGTAACTGAAGCAAAAATGAAATCACAAGCAGTTAATGTGTCAAAATCATTACAAGCATGAGGCGTTTGCAGCTGCAGTTCTCACTGGACATTCCTGTAATAATTGCCGAGATATCCTATTGCACCACATGGTTATAAGCTGAGAGTAGAAATAATCCCGGAAGGTCACAGTGGGATAGCCGCAATGGCAGCAAGATGGCGCGCGACCCGCGAATGAGGTTAGTCTCTGCAATGTCTGCTCACGGCCTCTCTGTTTGTACTTTCACACTTTCACCCCTGGGATTGTGTAGCATCCAACCAAAGCGATTTCATCTGTACTGTTATTAGAGATGACACACTGAAGTTTAATTTGAAATAAAAAACAAAACAAGGAATAATTAAAATCAACTGCACCTTTAATATTCTATACTCAAAAAGGTTACAAAACTCAAGTCAGTTACAATGCATCATGGGATACATGTTTCTTGACATGAAGCAGTTAATACTGTTGCTCAAACTCACATTAGCAATTAGTACTATTGCTCTGAGACATTGAATTGTGTGGATAACAGTTGGCCCTGTTTCCAGGGCTCCGTGGGGTTAAGGTCAACGCTTTGGAGGCAACAGAACCAGTCACTGACAAGAATGTGGGTTGCACCCAATACCCAACCGCAACGTCTTGTCAGCTTAAAATTTTCAAGTTTGTTGAGCTCGGCCAATGACATAAGAGCAAGACTCAAGATGGTCATTTGTTTGCCCGCCTTCTCTGCCTGACCCCAGGTTTCTGGTGCCAAGGTAACCACATCCACACAAGTATCCTGTTACAAGTAAGTCTGGGTAAATCCTGCATCCATAACAGTACTGTGCAAAAAGTTTAATGCATAGATTAAAGGCCCCTGGTAGCAGTGAGTACATTTTAACCAAAATGTAACAGTGAATAAACGTGAAGGAAAAAAAACAAAAAAAAAAAAACAAAATACACAAGAGCTTTGTGTATATAAAAACTGACAAACCTTGTACATGATTTATTCCTGTTAAATTATTACTACATTTGAAAGTCTAACGAAATGGCTGGGGGGAAAAAAAATGGGTCAAATACTTTGGCAAGTGAAAAAAAAAAAAAAAAAAAAAGCACAACACAAACTGTACAGGAAGTATTCCACAATAAACAATGGAATAATTTAAATTATCACACAACAATGGAAACAAGGTCAATGTGTCCTAAACCTGAATTAGTTTTCTCTTTCTTGAAGTAGAAAATAGCCACACTGGTAGATGCCAGACAAGGGCCGCTTTGCTCTGCCCACACTGAAATGTTCCGGAAAGGGGGGGGGGGGGGTAAGAGATACGGAAAGCTCCACCAGCAAGACAGCCCTTCCCCACGCGGCTGAGCCGCAGATAGCAGCGAGAGGCACCAGGGTGAGACGGACAGGAAGCACGAGTTAGTGAGTCAATAGTTTAAGCCGTGATATCCAACTGACCAGTAGCGAGGGCTCAGAGGAGCGGGTCTTGGACGAGGGGACCGTGGGCGACTTTTTGGGCACGTTGTCCTGGAAGGGGATGGTGGCACTGCTGTGCAGGTCGGCGCTGACCAGCAGGCGGCTGCCGCGGATGCGGTCCACGCCGCGCACCAGTCTGTCTCCGGCGGCGCCGGGCCTGTGACGGGGCGGAGTGGGCGGGGCCTCCTCCGCGATGGTGGGAATGCGCTCGTTGCTCAGGTACCTGTACAGCAGGTCCTCGCCTGAGGCAGAAACGACACAGGTGATGAGGCTGGCACTACAAATCTCCCGCAGCCTTAGCCAGGGGCCGACTGACTCATCTGGGGGCCCTGGGCTGACATGGGTAGGAGCATCACGCGTGCCGCAACAGATTTTGAGCCCCATGAAAGCATGTCAACCAGCTAGATTTAATAAGCTGAACCTTCCCATTACCCCTGAGGTGGGGCCTGTGTTTTGCCAGGCAGGACCCTGATTTTCTTGGGGCCTCAGGCCATAGCCTCTGCATTTACCCGTTCCTGCCCTTAGCTAATATTTAACTGACACACTAGAAAACAAATTAAACTGCTACCTGAAGCAGACTGTGGACTGGCATGCCCGCGTTTTATTCGGGGGGAGGGGGGGTGAGTGGTGCAGTGCTGAGCGGAAGGTCACCAGCCCAAACCCCAGAATCGCTAGAATTTTCTCATGATCGTGCCCTATAGCATGCAGAAACCCCAGCAGCCACCCCAAGGCCTGATGCGTGTCGCTTTGGGGAAAAAAGCATCTGCCATATAAATGAAATGTTTTTTAAAAAAAAACATGGGAACCTCAGATGTACAGCTCTAGATCATGAGCGTGGTTAAGGTGGTACAAGGTAGTTTTAAGGTTGTATAAGGTAGTTTGGCAATACCAATGGGTCAACAGTTAATTGAAGGTGCAAATGCAGGTGGTGGTACCTTTTCGTCCTGCTGTCCAGGGTTTGGAGAACGGATCACTCGGCACCAGGCAGGTGTCCACTGGCATGGAGAGAGGGCGGGGCTTACCTGCCATGGGGTGAGGGTGGATGGTCAGAATCTAATCCATATCACTCTGATTTAAAAATTTCATATTATAAATACAGAAGAGCCAGAAAAGCTACTAAGTGGGTTTTTAACAAACAGAAGAAAAAAAAAAAATCTAGAATCCATCCCATCTTCCATAACCTGAGCTGTGAGGGTCCAGAGCCTATCCCAGAAGCTACGGGCAAAAGGCAGAGGATAACCCAGGACCAGGCCCCCACCCGCCATTCAGTGATACATGCACACCAGTTTGCCAACTCTAAGTAACCTCTGGACTGCGTGGGAAACCGGAGTAACCGGAAGGAAACCCGACAGCACCACAGGGAGAACATGCAAAATCCACGCTTGGAACCCTGGTGGAAACTTGAATCCTGGTCCCTAGAGGTGTGAGGCGACAGTGCGCCATTGTGGTTTATTACTTAAAGCTATTTTGCAATTTGGGTAGGCCTGGGTTTGGAAATCAATCATCATCATCATCATCATCAGCATGAAATTAATCCAGGTACTAATGAAGCAGCAGGGATGCTGACCACGTGACGGCGTGTGCCCCCGCATCCGTGGCTGCACCACGTTGACCTCGATGGGCTGGACGCCCAGCTTATCGTAGTCAGCGATGGTGAAGCGGCGTCGACTCTCCAGGTCCAGGAAGGAGTTCGGCGACTCTGAGCCCTTGGGCCTCGCGCTGATGTTAGTGTACGAGCTCGTCTTCGCCTCCCTTCTCGAGCAGAAGAACATGAGCGGAAGGGAGAAGCAGATAAGTGCGCGAAAGAAAACAAGGTTATCGAGAAACAGACACTCGCCATAATGCAAGTGTGAAGATATGGCCAGCTCAAGACACTCGACAGATAAGTCACACCCCTGTTAATAAAAGCTGTCTAATTGAGAGGGGAAACTACTGGGTCAAAGCACAACACATTCACTGAAAATGAGCCTCTCTACCCAAACCTCAAACTACAGCCTTAGGGAAACGGGGTGATTCGGGGAGGTCCCTTACCTCGGGGTATAAGGCACAGACGGTGGGGGTGGAATGTACAGGTCTAAAATGGCTGGCTTCTCCTTCTTAGTGGAAGCGTTTCCTGTCCTGATCGCAGACTGGGCTTTGGCCAGGGACGGGTTGCTCTGGAATCCATAGCAAAGCAATGTGAGCAGGTTAGAGTTCCTCATGACTGTCCTTGTTTCAGGGTGGGCAGGCTGGCTGGCATTCTTCCCCCATCAACAAATTGCTGGGTTAAAGCAGCCCGTCGCCTCAGCTGAAGCACTTCAGCAGGAACAAATTTTAAGTCGTCCTCCTACAGATTAAACTTACAAACCATCTGGATTCAAAATACAACCCAAGGTCACAACATGGATGTATTATCCATAAATGAACAAACAAACAAACAGAAGTATGGAATATTCCCTCACTAACTAAAACCTTTCTTGTTTTAATTGCCCTCAGGTGGGGGTGGGGGGGGTGGATGTTACTAGATTGTTGTCTTCCCAGGATACAATGGGTCACCTCTAGTCAAGACCTAATATCACAGCAATGTTTTGTTCAAGTGGTCTGAGATACAGCATTCCATGGTATTTCCTGTACAACTGTACAGATTAAGCGTCTTTTATCAGCCCCTTCAGAATCTTCCTTGCGAACCCTCACCAAGGTCCTTCAGGTAGACTATCACACAATGGGTGGCTTATAGTATTCAACAGGCACAACTAAGTGACTAAGACCCTGAATGACTCTCCGACGGGGAGAGAGGTGGTTCACACCACAGGGAATTCACGGTCTAGTGGGTACTTCTGTAATCTCCCACTCACACATATATCCTGGCCCCCATACGGATATGGTATACACGGGCTAGGGGCTGTACACACTGACCCAGGCAGAATGACATAACTGTAACTTTCTGCTATTTTAGGGAAACAGAATACGCCCTATTGTTTGGCCTTATTACACACCCCAATTTGGTTGTTGCTTATCTCTCCCCCCTACCCCCCCCCACTGCTGTTTGGGTGGCCTGTATACCTGCCTGAGCTTGCACACTCCGGTTCCACAAACAAGACAAGCGAAACAAAGAGCAAGGCTCCAGTCAATAGAGGGAGTGATGGTGTGTGTAATCTGGGCCAGCCCAGGCACATGTGA
>JAODKL010000027.1:22461094-22473478 GCA_026780765.1 Petrocephalus schoutedeni | reverse complement strand
CTCTAGGTTAAGCGCCCGTGATGTCCCATCACACCCAGCAGCGGGAAAGCAAACTCGCCACACCCCACGAGGCTTTCGTGCCGAAAGTCCCAGCCAGTAACCGCTAAATGTGCCTGCCTTGTCACACGGTCAGCGCAGAACAGCTGCCTCTCGCGGGGTTTACCGGCATCAGATAACAAAGAAAGCTTAACAGTGCAGTTTTAGTGTAACCTCACAAGGTTTCCCCTGATTCCTGGTAAACTTACATTTTCACCATTTCACTCCAGAACTTGAACTTAAAGGCATTAAATTATTGGTGGCTGCTTAGACCCCAACTAAAATAGTGGCAAAAGAAAAGAGGTAAAAATACTGGCTACTTTGCTTCTACCACATTTGGAACATTCTTAAACATAGAAATATAGGTTTCAAATTTAATAAGTAAAATACTTCATCTAACGGGGCATGGTGGCACTGTGGTTACCATTGTTGCCTCATACCTCTAGGACCAGGGTCCGAATCTCCACCCATGGCTACATGGAGTCTGCATGTTCTCCCCGTGATGTAGTGGGGTTTATAGCCCACACTCAAAAAAAAAATTATTAAGCTAATTATTCACTAAATTACCCATAGGCGTGAATGGTGTGAGTGTCCTGCAATGGGCTGACCCCCAATCCTGGGATATTCCCTGCCTTTTGTCTAACCTCTGGGACAGGCTCCAGACACCCTGTGACTCCGAATAGGACAAGCGGTTACATAAAATGGGTGGACTTCAACTAATAACGCAATCACCTCATTTCAAAGTAAACCCCTTTTAAACTGAAGGCCAAAAACCTTGGACTACAGTAGTTATGGCAAGACGACATGTTTAAACGCTTAAGCTAACTTAGAAAGGAATGGAAACTATTTGGCAGAGCGTCAGCGTTGGACAAGCAAGAGGGGGAAAAAAAAAAAAAAAACACTATCTGTAAGCATGAAACTATTCGGCCGAGTTTTCGTCTAAACATTCCTTTCATAGCATCGGCGGAGCAGTAAACTTATTAGCCACGCATTCAAGACCCGATTTGGACAGATGCGGCTTAGGCTGGAATAAATGAAAGCCGCTCTGTACGATCAGCCGTGCAAAGCAGCACGGCGTCTGTGAAAGTCACCTTCTGAACGTGAGACCTGAAGGCAACCCCGAGGGGACAGACTAATGATGACGCATTATCACGTGTCATACCAGCCAGGACCAGACAAGAGGGGGCATGGCTCCATGATCATTGCGTTAAAGTTTGGGAAAAGGCGGGGGATTTATGCGTCTTTTGCGCAAAACCCTAAGGCACCCAATTCTCAACGAAACCCCGCACCTCAGCCTGCATCTGAAGACAAGCGGCAGATCCCTGGTCCCTCACGGTGGTCTTGCTGCAAACTCAGCCCGACTACGCTACACTATAGACCGGTGTCATTCTTCCGGCTAAAAAGAGCGGCCAGATCAATGGACCTGGGGTTAATCATTAGCCTAGCGCGACAAGGCGACTCCGGACGGCCAGCTCCGGCTCTAATAGCACGAGTGAAGGAGCACATGCTGCAACCCTGCAAGACACAGCAACCGATTGTCCATCGGGTGTTTATAGAGTTAACCCCGGGTCAACTTAGGACCCACTGGCTGGCTGGCAGGGGCAGTGCAGAGGATGCATGTCAGTGTCCCCGGGCAGGTCGGCCTCTGCGCGGACACACCTAGCAGTGATCCAAAGAGCATTATACAAAGGGATTATAACTGACAGACCATATTGCTACGCAGTTTTAGCACGCTTTAAAAAATAAAAATAATATATATATATATATATAAATAAAATCAGAGCTTTTTAAGTACGTTTAATAATATCTATTTTGATTGCCTCTATATCTGTTAATTACAGCTTGGAGACATCGTTGCAATTTGAAACTACAGATGTCATGAACGATGGAAAATCCTCAAATATTTCGTGGGAAGGTTAATATGACACGAATAACGGGTTTTTCCGACTCAGACAAATAATTGCCTTTTATTGCATATTTTATTACCAAAACAGACCTTGGTAAGTTTTGGGGTTTTGTGACATGGACGTCAAACCTCGTGTCCCTTTCAATCAGATAGACTTTTAGTGGAAGGGACACTGACAAGGGGCGAGCCACCCTATTGTGGGATCCTGAAATACAGGTTTTTGTCAATAACAGACGATACCTTTAAAGGGGAAATTGGACCGATGACTTTTCGCTGTGATTTTTTTTGCGTAATCTCAGGAAACCTGAATGCTCCACTTGAAAAACAGGTCGCCAAATCATCCGCACTTGCTACAACATGAAAAGCAATATTCAAGAGTATTGTTTCTAATTTCAAGTTCATATACGACTTCTGGGCGCATAGCAGTCTCCTAAATATTTGATGTGAAATTTTCCGTTTAAAGAAAAACACCACCACATACACTACCAGATAGGCTACAATTATATGCGTAGGCAAAACCCAGCAAAACACCCGAGTAAAGTTACTTTATTCATGCACGACTTACACGCGACACCTAATACATTACGCTTTTGATACATTCCTCAGCTACTTTTTTTGAAGTTGAAACGACCGAGGATTGCCCATTAAATATTACCCAGCCGTGGGAACAGTGTTACAAGCGTGAAACACAAATTACTGCCAACTGGTGGAGATCAAAGTGTCGGCGACTTGGAGAGCAGAGCACATTTAAAGGGATAAAACAACACTGACAACAAATGGTATTTGCTGAAATTATATCTGAACAACAACAACAATAATTATTATTATTATTGTCATTGATGGTAAATGGCTGCGAATCGGTAGAGAAAACTCAAGATTCTAAGAAAGCCGCATAAAGGTAAACAGGGCACTCAAAAACCATCAAACCGCCCAGCAGTCGGCCGATTTGTCCCAATTCAGAGTTTATTCAATGAAGATACAAAAACTTTCCCGAACTCATACCTTTCATCCAGTCAACAACTTGCTTCGGTGACCACTTGGTTATCGGATCCATGGCTTGAGTTTTTTTTCCGTGATCTACCAGCTTCAGAAAAATATCCGGAGGAATGAAAGAAGCGCCGAAAACGATGTGTCGGTGTCTCCCCGATGCGTAACCATAGTCCTGTTATCCCTACTAACTAACAGGCGCTCTCTGCCTAGACAATCACACACGGCACGGGCTACTTGTTGCCCTGCATAGACTGCGGAGCAGCGACGCCGAGGGAGGGGGGAAAGTACTAGAGTATCGGGTTGCAGTTTCAGCTTTTTTTCCAACAGCCACATACAGCTGAAACTACTTAGGGGAGGAGCGAGTATTCGGGCGCTTTTATTTTACATGACAATAACAACAAGAGCCACGGGCAGATCGTAATGCTAGGATTTTTTTTGTCAGTTTTTAAACCCGTACTTTCATATGTTTGTTCACGCATGACAATAATGGGAAATACTGCCCATCTGTAACGTAGCCCATTGTCTCGATAATGAACTTTCAAATCATATATATTTAATTGCTAAACACGTCACTGGTGCGCGTGAAAAACCTGCCAATTTCTGACACGTATAAGTAGCTGCTTTCGCATGGCGAGTGTGTGCGCTTTCCTGGCATGGATTCGGGTCTGTCTTTACGATGTATAAAAATGTTCCAAGGAATGAACGCAGTCAGCATTTTGCACACCGGCGTCAGTACAAAAACTGACACCGGTTTCTGGAAATCCAGTGTAAATACTGCACAACCGGCGTCCTATTATTTCGAGGCGCTTTAACAAAGAACTTAAGATCAATATATAGGCCTAAACCACAAACAAGTGTAATTTCGATAATATATACCACATAAACTTTCTTCACGCGAGAAAGCCGGTGGAGCCGGAATCCTGTCATTGGATATAACTCACTAGTGTTCTCTGTTGGCCAGAAGGGATACAACACCTTTAAAAACAAATCCAATAATCCTAATCTGATATTAAGATAAAAAGACTGCAGACGTGGCTCTGAAATTGTTCCAAATAAACACAAAACGACGGCGTGACGCTAAACAGCGAAAGCTGTCAGATTAATGGGGTACCGGAGCCGGAAGGCAGTAAATGATATCCAATGTCACGACCCAACGCTGGCCGGACCATGTGTATCTTCCAAGACCGCAGGAAGCCCTAACGCGAAGCTTTATGCACATCATTAACGTGTTAGCCGTGAGATATCCACGGCTTTTAATGTGCAGGCCTCACTGCATAATTATTCTTAAAAAATCTCATAAACCAAGTAATGTACAATTACTCTAAAACCTTTGACTTGCGTCTTTTTAATTCGTTTTCTGGATGAACAAGTCCGTCTCATAGCTTGGCAATGTGGTGTTTGTAGACATAAAGCTATAAAGTTTCTCGTACTAAAGTAAGAGCCCGTTTTAATGGGTCAGAAAGTGATTCTCGGACAGCGCACCTTTCAGGGGCGCACGGGAACCCGAATGGCACCCAAAGGGGGAACGGGAAATTGTCCCATTCACCCCCCTCCCCCAAGTCCAACCGCTGAATAATATCCCCCCACCACCATAAAAAGCACAAGCTTAGCCTTCATTGCACGTTACAATCACTCGCTGTGTCCACCTGAAAGATGCTGCGTTGCTCCGATACGCAAAATAACAACGCTACAGTATCCGTTCAGAAAGCCCCTTTCACACAGAACAAATACGTCACCGAATAATTCGTTTAATTTATACGAATCACCGCTGGGTTTTTTTTTTTTTGACAATGGAGCCAACAGAGATGTGTGTCTTTTACTTTGAGCATTACATCAACTACACATTCATTTAATTACGTAAGTAACCAACTCGGATAAGGACAGAAGTTAATGTTAATTGTGTTATGTTATTATTTAATTGTATAAATCGGGAAATCCATTACAAGCATGATAATATTACTACTGAGCTGAAACATGGAAACAATTTTTAAAGGTTTGTAATTATTATCGGTCGTTTTGATACTTAGTTGATACTTCCCTATGCTATATAAATGCAGTCCATTTACTTCAGTTCTTAAAGCATGCCAGGAGCTCTAGAATGCAATAGATGAATCAATCGTACACTGATTTAATCTTTTCCCTCTTTATTATCCAAATAACTGCAAGTTTGCATTGATGCATTGGAAACTTTTTCCATTTCCTAATGCCTATTTCATGTTGTCTGGTTGTTGCAGTTAAAATTTCGCTACTTGACCGAGGTCCGTCATGTAGTGACTGGTTTCTGCCCAAGCCATAGACGTTGCCTGACTCTTTCTACACGTATAATATGAAAGGCAGGCAATGGGTGACCTTGGGATGAGAGTTGATAGCCGAAGAGGTTACGGTCCAAAGCTGTGCACCCTAAGCAAACAGGCACTAACTAACAGGGGTGTGGCAGTTGGCGCTGTTGCCCTAAACGCAGAAGGTTGTGAGGTTGAACTCCAATTTGCATGCACAGAGTTTGCATCTTCTTCCACTGTTAGTGTGGGGTTTTGCCCTCCAGTCAGAAGACATGTGGTTTGGGTTTATTGGCAACTGGAAACTTCCCTATGTGTGCCAGTGCCCTGTAATTGACTGGGGTCCTTTTCAGGCAGAACCGCGCATTAGTCCTCGTGCATCTCATGACAGATACCTGTGGGCTGTTACTGATAAGGAATGAAGGGGTTCGTTGCATGGTGGTTGTGGTGGTGGTGGTGGTGGGGGGGTCTGATGGAGGAGAGACATGGCAGGTTTGTGCCTCACTTTCATGTTCAGTCCCACTATCTGGACACAATGAATGCTTGTCAATCAGGTTTGGCCGCTGAAAAGCCTCAACATTAATGGGAATGACATGCTCACCTGGTGTATGAACTTGCGTATTTTGGTGACTAGATACAGACAGAGCTAAGATGATCTGGGAACAACTATATAATCATAACGACTATATAATCATGCGCATCATGATTCAATGCTACAATAATGAATTAATGATCAGCCTTTTTTTCACATTTTCTACCTCTGGGAAACAGTGGTTTTGTTGAAACATGTAACAGCCTCAAGATACCATTATGATGTTTTAATGTGGGTGTATATTTACTATGTATCTTTGATGTGGGTGTGTATTCACAGTGTAGCGTAGCAGATGGCCTTCTCTATAAAAGGTATCATTTTGCTCCCCCCTGCCCCCAGCCTAGTCACGCCAAACACACACACAGACTTTCCCTTAACAGGGAGAGTCCCTCCTGCTTCCGCACACAAGTGTGGAACCTTAATTGTTAGTAAATTGCAGTTCACTGATAATTATAGCTTGGCCGACATCATTTTTTAGTAGGGCAATAAAATAATCCACACCACAATGACAGTTACTTCTGTTTTCTTTTGAATTCCTCTTGAAACAAACAGCGTCCCGTGGAGCCAGCTACGGGGAAGTGAGGCGTGACCCAACCTCTCTCTCTCCAAGGGCAATATTTGCTTGATTTTGAAACCGCAGCATTTTTCATACGTTACGAGTGCGAGGCTGCAACAGGTACTTCCAGTTTTCATCTACTTCATCGAGCATGCTTTCTCGAGATGATTTGACAGGGTGCAATTAGGAGACGGCTATAGGTGTTTTGCTCCTTGAAGATTTATCTGTATGGGAGTTCTGGCACCTGGGTGTGGAGCTGGAGGTCTGGTCTACTCCCCCTCCAAGATGACCACCAAGCTTCAGGATCTGTGAAGACTTTGAGGCTCTACCTACTTGTGAAAGGGATGGGGTGCACTCTCAGAAAATATGGTACCAATTTGTACCTATCCTTGTCACTGGGGCTGTACCCTCAAGGGTCTGCAAATTGTACCCTTAGCTGTAGGTAATTGCCCCTTATATGGTACAGAAATGAATCCCCAAGGTACAACATTAATGTACCCCCAATGGTACAAAGCAGTACCTCATAGTCCATTTCCATATCTTAAAAGGTACAAGACCCTTAAGGGTACAGTCCCAGTGACAAGCAAAGGTACAAATTGGTACCCTTTTTTTCTGGGGGGGGGGGTCATCCTCTCTTGTACCTTCCCCGCACCAACCTCAGGTACAAGTAAACGTCTGTAAACTGGTACCCCCGCCACCACCTCTATCGCCGTGACAGGAAACAGCTGGAGAGGTGAGCTTGGGAAAGCCCGCGAGATCATCGCTGACTCTCCTGACAAGACGAAACCAGCGGGATCGCGGAAGCAGGGGGCCGAAATGTAATGGGAGAAATGTCCCCACAGGGGACTATAAAGGTCAGGCCGGTTCTGGTCAGACTTCCAGGACAGCCTGGTCCGTCCTTGCTGCAGCCCCACCTGCGGAAGAGAGCACCATGACAGGAACAGCAGGGCTGTGCTCCGGTACTGTTTTGCAGCTACTGCGATGGGAAGCAGTTTCCGGCCCTTTAAAAAGTCCCCAATAAGACTTAAGGTTCTACACCTAGAACAAGGTTATTCTAACTAGAAGAGAGCATAAATAAAAGAAAATGTTTTTATAAGTTTAATTAAAAGGAGCTGCATGTTAGCACTTTAAAAGCAGCTATGTATAATATTAATCCAGGGACCTGTAATTAATGTATACACAAAATGTAAATAAAGAAGCAAACGCTTCTGCCTAAAGTGGGCGGTGCTCACACAGCAACAGGTTTTGTTTTTCTTCAGGTTTTATTTTGGCAGTTGGTGTTGCCTGATGAGAACATGGCCGAAAGTCACAGGGGTTAAATTGGAATCAATGATGAACTGACAAGTGACCTGGTAAAATTCTGACAGAACAGACAGATATAATATTTTTAGTGCTATAAAGGTGCTGAATGAATGTTGGGGGTTGGATGGGATTTGCTTTTAGGATCCACTATTTTCTAGGAAAGTACTGTCAGGGATAACCTCGTTATGGAGAGAGATTACCTAGCATGCACTAAGAGGATCAGGAGGGGGTGTTAGCCTCCTAATGGCCCCAGGGCAGGAGACCTAGAAACAGCAGGTGTTCCAGAAGGAAGGAAGATGGAGTGAAACTGAGCTCCCCCCCGCGGGACACAATGCCTGGTGTGTGCGTGTGCATGTGTGCCGGCGGTCTCAACAGAGGCTAAGGGTCCAAATGTAGGTCCAAGCCAGAAAATCCAAGGGGGCGAGAAGACGGCACTTTCTCTGCATTATATCCAAGATCCCAGATGCCAGTGAACATATGGGACCAATGTGCATCTCTCACAATCAGCAATAGTATTAATGACAAACGCGACAGCGGCCAGTGATACGTCAGTGAATGATGTCACATGGGGTGTAGAACAAGGCACTACAGAGAAGCTGGACCTTTTTAATACCGTATATGTGTAACGGGGCACAATGGCATGACATGCTTGAAAGGGTGTGAAATCACAATTTTCCCCACATCAGCTCAATGTGATGGCCCGCGGTTAGCTGACCTGGGGGAAATTGCTGGAGTGGGAGATTCCACTTCGGGGGGTTCCCAAGAGGGATGAGCAGCTGATGGAGACTAAGGACAGGACAACACACACACACACCACAGGATAGCTCCAGAGAGTTGGAGTGGGGTACCGTGGTGTCTAAACAGCGCTCACACAAAATTACACAAACACCCTATGACACGAAATTTAAATAACAGATGGTGTAAAACACCATTTTGAGTGTTTACTATGGTCTGCATTTCGAACACAATGCAGGCCATAGCTACATAACATAACATAACCAGGAACTTTGGGGAAAACCACTGAGGAGATGGTGAGACATTCCCCATCTGGGAAAGCACCTCTGGATGATCATTAACAATTTGTTCATAGGGGAAAAAAGCACAGGCCTCTTATCTTTGGACAGGAAACTCCCAAATCATGTTGCATACTCCTGGGGGCGGTGTGTGGCTCAGGGGGGTGGGTTGCCATGGCTATGATTAGATGGTTGTTGGTTCAAATCCCAGGGCCAGCAGAGTAATGTCACTGTCAGGTCCCTGAACAAGACCCATCTGACCCTGCTTTGTGAACTGTGCTTCGCTTTGGATAAAACCATCTGTTACATAAATGTAGTCCCACAATCCCCCCCATTTGCAAAGACTGAGGTGTGTTTTGCTCCAAGGAATCCATTCTCTTTGATCGGCGGATGTGAAGCTTGCTTAATGAATGGACCCACACATCTCCAACCCCCGTACAAACCCCCCACCCTCCCTCCCCCACAGAGGCCTTACTGAAGGCCTGATTCTAAGATCCACCAAGACCTCTGACAGCAGATATTCCTTCCACAGATGGACGAGCGGGCTGAGCTGTAGTTTAGAGAGGGAGGGGTCAGCGGAGCTGGGCGGCTCTGGCAGGTTGAAGCTCAGACCCTGGGGGGACTGCTGCAGCTCTGCCGAATAACTGGACGCGTCATGTGCAGGCACATGAGTGGCATGGGCGAGACGGTATCACTTCCTGTTTTCTGCCGTTCAACAGCAGCCGATACTTCCTTCCAGAGAGGTGCAGTTATTACCCAGAATTGCATGTAAATAATCCTGGATTTCTCCAAAAGTACTAAAATGCTAGAAGAAAAAAAAAGACTACGAACGCGCAAGCGTTACCCTGAATTATTTCACAACTCACAGGACACAGAAAAGCTGCCTGACTTTCTAACACCACGTAAAAAAATAAACAGCTAGGCTAATATTTTCCATAAAATTGCCCATTTTCCATAAAGAGGAAATCATTTCAAACCAATTTAAGGAACCCAGCAAATAGCTGAAGTTAATTCTTACCTTCCTGTTAATGGCATTCATTGCAACTGTAAACAGCCCTTTCAAACACAAATGAGCCTTTTCCTGATAAAACAAAGGTCTTCTGTTTGATTTCTGTCTCACAGGTATGTCATATGCTGAAACATTCATAAAATGTTCGGGCCAAAGCGATGCATTGCACAACAAGGCATCTGACTCAGAAATGCTGTCACACAATTATGGCTAATTAATATCCAAATCGAAATGATGGGCCTGGAATGGGGTGTTTTTATTTAATGTTTTTTCGGGTTCTTTCTAGTTAATTAGGGAGTTGCTGTTTACGTAACCAGGAACATCGGGCTTGCAGTCAGCAGCAAAGTTAGAACGACAAATTGTTTCCACTTGTTCCCTTTAATCCATTTTTTTTCTGTACCATGAAACCCAGGAGGACTTGCTCAGGCAACAAGAGAACAACACATTATAAGACAGACAAAACAGAACAGGACGTGTTATATCAGCTTTAAACGGTCACGGACTCTGTGGGAGAGCAGAGTTGCACCTTGGTGGCAACTCAGACACCCCAGATGGAGAGCCATCACATCTTCAGGTACTCCAGCACAAAGACCTGCAGGATCTTGCTGAGGTTCTGGATGGTAGCTCGGTCGAGGTTCTCCTCGTTGTCGTCGAAGGTGTGCCACACGGAGGGAAAAGGCGTGGGAATGAGGTGAAGCACCCGCACACCTGCCCAGCACATGGAGGGTAACCACTAAGACAGGTAAACCTTGGCCTTCAAGATACGGCCTGTTACTCAACTTGACTTATAACTCTGGTTCACAAAGGGACAAGAATACTCCAAGCCCTTGTTTAAGACAAAGAGCGTTACATCATTCCCATGAATCACTGACTGTCCTCTGACACACTAAGACACGCTAGCTGCATAACTATGCCTCAATTCAGCTCCTTTATAGATCCTTATTATCCAAAGTGACTCACAATTCAAATTTATCTCAAGACCAGTTCTTCTTCAATGGTCCTGCAGCAAGCTTCAGAATACATGGCCATGCCCTTAACTAATATCTACCTTTTGTCCCGGTTGGTCACGTGATAGATTGCGCAGACCATGTTATTGGTAGATCGACAAAACAACATTCTGAAGAAAAACACGTCTACCTACTACAACTGGTTTCTGGCCAAATCTTTATTTTGCTTTTATGATTTATAGCATTTGCTGGGGTTCTCGTTTCGTAATTTAAGAGGTAAACAATAAGGTCACATAAGGAACAGCAGTAAGGATGACTCACCCTTGTTCAGAAATGGCTTGTGGTCATCCTCCACCGGGCCCACGGGCAGCCCCGGCCAGAAATACTGTACCTCTAATGGATGGTCCTCCAGCTGGCCTATGGCATGCAGCCGGCGCTCTGGGAGCCAATGGGCAGTCAAGGAACAGCACAGTTGGTGTCAGTCTCTTTTGTAACACTTGGACGGGTCATGCAGGTCAACTGGTAGCTTAGCAACCATCAGGAACAATGCATAATTTAGAACCCATAAATGGTCGGAGAAGCAGAAGGACCTAAGGAACATTAACACTGATGATGACCATGCCAATGTGAGTGTTCCTGATTGCCTGACTTGGGTAGAGGTGGGACTCACCAATGTTCTGCAGTCTGCTCAGCCACTTAGCAGTGTTGGGGAACTGATTGCCAAAACGGGGCGTGGAGGCACCAATCAGGTCCAGCAGCACGAAGAGGTCCTGGAGTAGATCAAGACTGAAGCACTGTGTGGAACTTTCCACCAACACCAACACGCTTTGTGCACGTGAACCCCTGGGCTCAATCCCCGGCATCCCCAAGACGGCTTTCCGTTGCTATTTTTGGGGCAATGGTGGCCTAATAGTTAGGGATGTGACTGTGTGATTGAAAGGTTGCTGGTTTGATTCCCAGACCAGCAAGGTACCACTGAGGTACCCTAAGCAAAGTATTGTCCCTAGGCACTAAATTAGCTGCCCACTGCTATGTCATATATGGGTTAAAGGCAGAGGACACATTTTGCTGGCTGTGGTATGTCAACAATGACAATGAATCATTATTATCATTAAACAGAAGTGGCTCTGTGAGAAGGTCAAATCTCAGAACTGGCTGAAGGTGGCATAGAGACTTAGCGGTCGGCCCAAAGCCTGAAAGGAGTGATGTGGTTATGCCTAGGCCAATGTTATCATGTGTCTGGCTCCCTGGCTGGACATCACCCTCCATCTTGCTGGATGTTACAGCACCATGGAACTTTCTTTTTCTTTTTTGCAATGACGGTTTTTATTTGTTTGTTTAACAGAACCATCGCTATCTAACTGTAAGCCCGGATATGAGATAACAAAAACAGCTGCAGCTTTCTGTCCGTTAATAATAAAAATATACTTCATTACATGTTTCTGTTTCTGCGTGATATGCCTGCCAGCTGCTGGTATCAATCAAATTAGAGAAGCAGGAGCACTCCCCTACTCTACAAGGTCCAGTACGTGGTGGGTATGTTAGGGTTCTGACACTATTGGTTCTAGGATATTGGAGTAGGGGAATACTGGAACCATCCATCCATCCATTTAATTGTGTATTTAATGAGAGTTACTGTAATGTAGAACCTATAGTTCATGATGTAATGCCAGATACACCCTATAGGAGGCACTAGTGCATCACAACGCACACTCACCCACACAAACCAAGGTTGCAATTCACAATTCAACAATGCA
>JAODKL010000027.1:22423539-22457355 GCA_026780765.1 Petrocephalus schoutedeni | reverse complement strand
CAAGAAGGAGACTCAGGAGTCAGAGAGGAGGAGGGTGGGAGGAGCAGCACCCAGGAGGAGACTCAGGAGTCAGAGAGGAGAAGGGTGGGAGGAGCAGTACCCAGGAGGAGACTCAGGAGTCAGAGAGGAATGGGGGGGGGAGCAGAACCCAGGAGGAGACTCAGGAGTCAGAGAGGAGGAGGGGGGAGGAGCAGCACCCAGGAGGAGACTCAGGAGTGAGAGAGGAGGAGGGGGGAGGAGCAGCACCCAGGAGGAGACTCAGCAGTCAGAGAGGAGGAGGGTGGGAGGAGCAGCACCCAGGAGGAGACTCAGGAGTCAGAGAGGAGGAGGGGGGAAGAGCAGCACCCAGAAGGAGACTCGGCAGTCAGAGAGGAGGAGGGTGGGAGGAGCAGCACCCAGAAGGAGACTCAGGAGTCAGAGAGGAGGAGGGTGGGAGGAGCAGTACCCAGGAGGAGACTCAGGAGTTAGAGGAGGAGGTGCATCGGAATCTCTCTGTAAATCCTCTCACCAGCAGGATTCACCACACAACTGAATCTAACTTCACAGCAAACAGCATAGAAAAGAGAGCAGCAAGAAGACGCTCCTTATTATTTCGAAAGACGGGGCTGTGAATTACAGAGCTCCGCGGTGAGGCTGACATAAAAATCCCCTCCACTGTAAGCGGAAAACTGCCTTCCTTTACTTCTGAAACCACGCTGTCTAAGTCTGTTTTGTGACGTAAACCATACATAAAGCTTGTTTCCATGCGATACTTAGAAACAGCCTCTTCACAGGGTTAATTATGGAAACAAGAAACACTTAGTATAGACACAGTATAGAGACAGAGTAACGCCATTGTCCACCATGATGCAGAGACACTTCTTCTGTGAGACCTTGTGCACTTAAAGTTTGCCCTTGTTTACATCAGGGGAGATGCAGATGCATGGTGCGGACCAGCTTCCTTGGTTTTTTAACAGAAGTGCAGCTCACCTCCAGTGTGCTGCAGGGAAGCTGGCTTACATAAGAGGGTGTCCATTTTGAGTTTCAGTGTGTTTAAAAGGTGAGCTGCTGTAGAACCTTGACTCTTTCTAACATGTTTTCTCTCCTACACCACCAGATTTACTCCGTCCTGATTTACTCCCTCCGTCCTCCGTCAGATCTCCGTCCTTCTGGATTCCATCAACATGATTATACCTTGGAGCTCACCATTTCTCTGTAATAATCACACAACCCAGAGGACAGGCACAGCCTGCGGTGAAACAAGTATTTATGACTGTTCTGCTATTTTCTTATTCTTTGTATCGAAAGCAGCTGGGGGGGGGGTATGCATTGCCAGCACAAGGACAAGGATGATCCATATTCTACCCCATGTTGTCAGCCTTGCAAGTAAACAGACTCTTGGTTGTCTTGGAAACTGCAGGAAGACTGACCATTAGGCTGGAGGTTTCAGTCACTGTTACACTGTTACCTATGGAAAACCACTTATTAGCCAACAGAGGATGGACAGGACACAACTAGGTAGAATTTCCCATATGCCAGTTTCTAAGCAACCATATTAATTCATATGTAACATTTGTATGCACGACACCTCCACAATGATTCAGGAGCAAATTCTCAGGAGGCAGAAACAGAGGAAGATGGCATTGACACATCACCCAGACGCACCACAGAGTCTGATCACTCTCTGTGAAAAATGTTTCTGCAGCAAAACTGTAGCAGAGTAGGCTAACTTTTTTCTGAGCTAATTGGAGTAATTCCCCACAGAAACAATCATTTCAACAAAATTTGCTTCAGTTCAGAAGATCTGGTTCAGTCTTGCTGAAAGGGCTTGTTTTGGAGTTTACAGGTAGTCGAAGAAGATGAGAAGCAATATTTCACATGGAATCATGGCTGTAACTATGACAATCTGGGGAATGTTTTGGAGGTTATGTTCTTAAGTAGCAAACTCGCACACACAGCCAGCATCAGTGTCTCCCTTACACTGCAATTAAAGACATAAAGGTATAATGGGACTCCTTCTCTGAAGAGAACATTGGGTCACAGGCGTGATTCCAAGGACTGAAACGACTGACTGAGTCAGTGGATCTATAAATATGAAGATCTCCAGTTGGTAGATCAATGATGAAGACAGTGCTACCATGGCAACGAGACAACGAGAGGGGGAGGGACAGATAAGGCTGCAGGGTCCATAGAAGCATCGGTGTTAAAGGCGGGCGGAGCGGTGGGCAATAGCACCTCTGGTCGCTCAGTGAAATGTTCGTAAACGGCAAAAAGTGTTTCAAACAGCAATCAGTTTATTCATTAAAAAATATAGAACTGGAGAACTGGGCATTGCGATTTCATGTACATGAAATATACTTAAGTACTTGTTTAGCTCTTGTTCGTAGTGACGTTTTATTCTACAAACAGCAATGACCTCATGTAGTTTCAGGTGATGTTTAAAGACAGATTATCGTGCACTTAAGTATATTTTAAAGATTTCTACCGTTAAAGAACATATTCCCTTTTAAAATCGGGAAAAATTGACATGCTGATTTAATTTTGAAAATTTCCATGACCTGGTTTTTCCCATAAGTTTACATATTTAACCAGCGCAGCCGCTACGCTTTGAGTTACACAGATGTTCATTTTTTATTATATTTATTCTAAATACAGAAAATAAACAAAAAAAATATTGAAAATCAATTTCAAATTCCAGATTTTTGAAACTTGAAACGAACACATAAAAACGTTCAGTAAATACAGGGAGATAAAAAAGAAGTGGTAAGTACCTTTTGCCGCGTCCAAGGTATTTCGTCTGCCTGTCCATTGATCTGACTGACGATTGTTAAACAAATGCCGAATACACTGAAAAAATACATGTTTCGACTCAATAACTGTTCGATCATCTCTATGCAGTACCCTGACTACATTCCTCTCCTGCGTTGTTGCGTTTGCGCGATCATGTGAGGTACACAAGGGAGGACTCGTGGCCGCGTCACTGATTTTTCGAACCCCACTGGTGCTACAGTACGCTCTGGATTTGGGAGCAGCGATTCCGTTTTCTTTCAACTCCAGTTCCACGGAACTCACCATATTTTACATACAGCTGCACATACTTTACAAGCATAATTTTTCCCTTAAAAACAGCTTCTTTCGTAGACAAAAATGTTACACTTTTAATTCAATATTTAATATTTACAAAGTAATTTGTAATGAATTAAATAATTAAACGTCTCGTTTATAACCAAGAACATACGAACCGAAAAAATAAATGACGGCACTGTAATTAATAGACACTTTCAAGTTCTGGCTACGTCATTTCGAAGTGGTCACATGACACCACACCGCCCTCCACGTGGTCACAAGCCACGTGTGTCCCTGTTGTAGTCCCGGAAGTGGGTGCAGAGCAAGGCTAAAACCCGGAGTTTATGTGAAGTCTCAGTTATCCCGTTTATTAAGTGTCTTTATTAAAATTCGATCAAATACAAGGAGAGCCAATTTCCAGAATGGAGCAAGAGTTTTATAGATTAAAGGAGCAGCTGATGGAGAAAGATAAGGAGATAGCTATTCTAAAGGATAAACTAGCACGGCTGCAGAAGGTAGACGTCTGATATACGAGTCATTCAACGGGAAAATGATGTATAAAGTCACAGAGACGCTTCAGATAATTATAACGTTTCTGTTTTGCCTGTCGCTAGCACTGTGCTGCATTCTGGGGACAACAAAGTTCCGGTTAAATTTTATTTCGATCAACGTATTAGTATCAGTCAAGTTTGTTTCCCCCCAGTTGTAGAATACAAATAAAAATTATATGCATTGAATACATAACTCTGTGTATTTTTTTTATTAATTTGGGTGAAACGTGTTTCCTCTCCCTTAGTGAATTTCCTGCGAAAAACATTAATTCTTTTTCCTCAGGTAAAATTGCACAGTGATTCGATCGACAAGCAAGAAAACGTCAGTCCGCTGCCGCCCTTGGAAGCAAAAGCGACTCTGTCAAACGAAGAAATAATGCGCTACAGCAGACAGCTTCTCCTCCCAGAGCTCGGCGTGCAAGGTATTTCTTTCGAAGTAACGCCTAAAACAAATGCGATCGGCGACATACACGTGTACATGCGCAACTGAGCACCGTAACAAGTGCAAAACCATCTGCCCATTACCGGCTAACGGCGGCTAAGAGCAGCCAATGAGCCTGACACCGGCTCGCCGTCTTACAGGACAGCTGCTTCTGTCCCGGACTTCGGTACTGGTGGTCGGATGTGGCGGACTGGGCTGCCCCCTGGCGCAGTACCTGGCTGCGGCTGGCATTGGTATGTAACGGTGCGAGGGAGGCGTGCATCTTGTAAAGTTATGCAATTCAGCATCCAGCAATATCATTAGCAATCGTATTATCCCCGGCGTGATTTGATGGCATTCGTAAATCAGTATTATTGTCCACATTCCTTCTGTAGTGCGGAGCTCTTTATTAAGGTGACTTCGGTTTAATGCTGTCTAGCACCGTTTCCGCCAGTGCCCATGTCAGTCTTTACGCCGCTACAGGACGTCTGGGTCTTTTGGACTACGACGAGGTGGAGCTGAGCAACCTGCACAGACAGGTGCTTCACGGAGAGGACACGCAGGGGATGGCGAAGTCCCTGTCAGCCGCCCTGGCCGTCAGAAGGTGCGCTGCACCCAAAGTTCTACATTCAACACTGGGTGGCACTGTTCACCTAAATTACAGCAGAGCTCCTCACAAATTTCCAGACACTGCCTATTAATTAAATCATGTCCGTCAATAATGTGGTGGCGAGATGAACTGGGCGTCCCGGCCTGGACACCAGTCTCTCACGGGCACTCATGCACACATCAAATCCTAAACTGAGAAATCACGAATATTCTTTACAAGGCTGGTTTTGTTCATGTCGACAGGTATACCAGGTCACAGTTGAGTTGTAAACATGTTAAGTTCCAGTGCCGATTCTAGTGTTCCAGTCTTCAGTATTAAGGAATAGGACTTATGTTTGTATTATGATACTGTAAATGCAGTGTTTATTCAGTTGTAAAAATGAGACACCGTTGATTTTTTTTGATTGAGACATTAGCCGGTTAGCGGTTTGGTTGTGCTGACTCGTGGTTCCTGCCACTGGCTCCCCCAGGCTGAACTCCGCAGTGCATTGTGTGCCGTATTGCATGCCGCTCTCTCCAGACAACGCACTCCAGCTCGTCCAGCAGTATCCTTCCTGTACCGGGCCTCTGCTCCGGATCCCCCCGCACTGTGCAGAAGCAGCCTGTTAAATGAAGGGGTGCTTTGAGATGGTCATTGCGGGTCTATCTGCAAACCGCATCTTGCTCTCTTCTGTGGCTAACACACTGGCACGTGTGTACAGTTGTATGGGCAGCTTGGGTTCCGAGCGCGGGGTCAGCTCGCTTACCCGACACCTCTGGAGCACTATGGGGGTGGCGTTAAGGGCCCACCGAATATGCAGCTATTCTGCCGAGGCTCGAACTGGCTGCCTGATCACAAGCACAGGCGTCACCCACTGAAGCAGACACCGGTGTCGTTTATTATGTGTGTAAGATACATGACCTGCTTCTATAGATTATATATGGATGTGTTTGAGATTATGCCATATGGGAAATGACAGTAACCAAGTTGCTCAGCAAGGGTATGTTTCCTTGAATATCCCTTCCCCATGTACGACATTGTGGCTGACTGCTCGGACAATGTGCCCACACGTTACCTGGTGAACGACGCGTGCGTTCTGAGCGGAAAGCCTCTGGTGTCGGCCAGCGCCCTGCGCATGGAGGGCCAGGTGAGACCTCGACTCTCTTCCCATTGCTGCCTTGTCATCCAATGAGCATGCGGGATTGGGTGATTGGCATGTTGACTGACCAATGGCAAAGCGCGTTCACTGGCACTATCACAGCTCCCATTAATGACTCGTTCTCCCTCTTGTAGCTGACGGTATATAACTACCGTGGGGGGCCTTGCTACAGGTGCTTGTACCCTGTGGCCCCGCCCCCAGAGACGGTCACCAACTGTTCCGATGGAGGGGTTCTGGGTGTCGGTGAGTCCTTCTGTCTTGGCAGATTTATCTCAGCGGGCCAGCAATGAAACGAACAGTTTACCGGCTTTTCCACTTTTCCACTTTAGTTCCACTGTCCTCCAAAACAGCCATGAAACAATTCTCATTTTTCAGATTCAGGAATTACATTAAAATATATATTTTTGGCGGGGTATGGAAAATTAGGGAATTTGTGGCCTTACAGTGTCTCCTCTGAACTGCCGTTTCTCTTTCGAACTGCACAGTGCCGGGGATTATGGGCTGTTTGCAAGCGCTGGAGGTTCTGAAGATCGCCGCGGGTCAGGGCTGTATCCTGCGCGGACAATGGCGGCCGCTTTGTGTTTATCTCCGCGTTTGTCTGGCAGCTGGGGCGGCCGCATGGCCTCCGTAAAGAAGATCCGGCTGCAGTGCGACGAGGCGGCCCTCACATGAATCACGCTTTCAATGCGCCTTTGTGGTATCGCAGCCTGCAAGGAAGCTGCCGATATTTATTTTATTTTTTTTCCTTCGGTCCATCAGATAAAACGTTATGAAACAAGGTTTGGCCTCTGAAGACCCGCAAGGTTTCTTAGGGCTTTTATTATGAACTTTAAACAGTTTTTTCCCCCCCCACAGTTGAAAGACACACAGGCTAGTGCTCCTGAAGCACCCTGTGTGTGTGCGTCCAGTGATGGACTGACACCGTGTCCTGGCTGCCCTCTCCATTGTTTCTGTGCTCCCACAGACATTCCAAGCTTTGTATAATTCTGCAGTGGTTAAGTTGATTAGAAATAAGGCGGAAAAAAAAAAATCACAGCTTATATATTTAATATCCTTTAGTGTCAGCTGTAGGCTCAGTTTGCCAGGAGGTGACTGGCTGTAAAGGCCGTGGTGCCTGCGGTTGGTCTCCCTTGACAAAGCTCTGCCAGCATCCTGCGGCCAGCAGCTGCTGATGTTCGAGGCCCAGACGTCCCGTTTGCGCTCGATCCGACTGCGCTCCCGGCAGGCGGAGTGCGCGGTGTGCGGGGATACACCAACAGTCACCGAGCTGCAGAACTACGAGAAGTTCTGTGGGTCTGCTGCTACGGACAAGGTGAGACGGGTGGCGTTGGGGGTAGGTACGTATTCAGGCGATCGTCAACAAGTTCCATCAGAATATAGAGTTCTCCGGTCTCATTGCACAATTGTACTTACAACTAAAAACTGTTTGGCTCACTCCTAATAGTCACATACAGTAAACAAAAATAAAGACATATATCAGGTGAATGGTCATCTATGTCTTGTGTAAACTAGACAAGCGTGCGATCTGTGTGCGGGGCAGCGTTCCCGAGCCACTGGGGTGGTAACTTCCATGGTAAACCGGAGTCTCCCGCTCAGGGGCGGTGGGGGGGTGCCGGGGTGCTCAATGTCCAGCCAGTGATTTGGCCCCCGGGGGCTTGATCGTGCCCAGACCTCACTTCGTCCAAGGCAGCATGCAGTTTTGTAAGAAGCACATGTCTTGCTCGAACCCATAACACAACCACTCTTTGTTCTTAAGCGGGCGCTAAAATAGCCCCAAATCGTGCTTAATAATTGCTTATTCTTTTTAGTTATTCATGGTATAACGATGAAAATGGGATTCTAATGATGCGCGGTGTTTTTGTGTCTCCCCGTTCGGGAACCCGCAAATTCGGCGGCATCTCGAAGTGTCGCAGACTCCGCCTGCTTTCCAGCGAACAGAGGATATCTGTCCAGGTACTGCACACGGACGCGCCCTCTGCGTTTTTTAAGGCCTTTAGATTAGCGCGATTACGGTTATGCAATTATATGATTGCCCTGTAAATTTCGGGGCAATTACCCAGATGGACCTTAGCAAATAGCACAAGCTCAGAAGCACAGACGACCTTAAGGACGACCCACCCAGTAATCTGAAATGGTGAGCGGGGTGTGAAGCTTTTACATAAGCTCACATTTGTTTGCTTTCTGGTGAATAAATGCATTAGGTTGGGGATTTATGGGCGAGGCGAAGCCTTCAAATCACAGTGCACTTAAAAATGCCATTTTCAATATTCCCTGTGGTCACAGAAATGTAACCTAGAATGTTGCCTCTCTTCTGTCACAGTGGGCAGCTGTGCAGTGGGAACATTTTGTTGTTATACCGATTTTGCCTTAATTTTTTATGATAATTTTATTTTATTTGTCTCATCAGCACTATTGGTAGGAAGCCACAATATGTCTTTGGTATATGTGGAGACCGTAGCTGTCCCGTGTGCTGGAAACTTGCAGGAATATAAGGAGATTGTGGATAACGGGACCCCCCACCTCTTGCTGGACGTTCGCCCCCTAGTGGAAGTGAACATTTGCCGCCTGCCTTTTTCACTCAGTATCCTTTGCTTGGTCGTCACTGCGGCGCCGGCACTGTCACACTGATAACGTCACCGATTTGTGTCCTCATTCACATTCTGTGTGGTACTGAAATGCTGCCAGGCTTATTTTGCCCCATGAATCTGACAGATATTCCACTAGCAAGCTTAGAAGGCAGCAGAGCAGAAGATATACAAGAGCTTAAAAAGAAGATAATGGACGCAAAACAGCTGGCAGAGACGAGTGTTCCTGGTAGGCTTCCTGGTGCCATTATCCAGTATTCCTGTATCAAAATCACAATGAAATCAGTAACATCAAAGTACACAACTCATATTGGAGGGGGGGATACTGAATAACCAGTGTAATTCTATTGCACCCAAGTCACTAAGGTGTTCTGTGAAGCTCAGTGTAAATAATAAATTCATAACAGCAAACGGGGGACCAAACAGCCCCTGGACATGTACCTGCAGAGCATGTGGTAATGAGGTAATGAGGGGCGGGGCTTGTGGAGGAAACGTGCAGGCTGCCGCTGCCTTTGCTGCACGTGCAGAAGAGGTTGCACAGCACGGGTGCGGATGGTGCATGCTCTTTTTTGCACTGCCCGACATTGCACGGTAGTGGGATAGCTGGCGCAATGTTTTGGTGACACAAAAGATGGGTAATTTGAGTTTCCTCTCACCTAATTAAGCCTTTGTGGCTGATCGTCCTGCTGAAGACCAGGTTTATGGGGCATCCAATGACCATGTTGACATGGTGCTGTTGCTAGGAGATTCTTTTCCGATACAGAAATATTGGATCCTGTACTAGCAGCTGTCCGCATCTTGAATAATCAAGGTTTTATTTCCATAGAATATAGGTGCAGCCTGTGTCGCTGTATGTTTTATTAATGATCAGTAATTTTAATTTACTATTTTAGGAAGCGTGCTGTCAAATCAAGCTCACATGGTGGGCTTGATGTATTTCAATGACCTGTTTTATTAGTATGCTTTTTTTTTGCACAGAATAATACACACAATTAAGAATTTACACTACAGAGTGTAACAGATTAGTAAACTGGCAGAAGCATGACAAAATGCACCTAGGAATATAAAAGGAAAAAACAGCTGTCATGCACATCATGGTGCTTTAGAGGTGTTCCTGCAATAAGTCATACATTAAAAAATATATGTAAAATGTATTATGTTAAAGCAACCTTGAGTAGCAAATATGATATGCATGAACATAAGTCAATGAATTCCCCAAAACATTTGCGTAGTGTTCTCTCTTTTTTTTTTTTTTTTTAAATTCCTCACTGGCCTTCCTATTCAGCAGCACTTCAGGATCGTGGGCCCCCCTTTGGCACATCTTGTGCTGTGCACTGCAGCTCTGGTGAATGATCGTCTGCACTCATGGGAATAGTGATTTTCCGCAGCTTGTTTTGTTATGAGGGTGGATCGGTGGGGGTCGCTGTTGCCCTTCATCTCCAGGGTTGGGGGTTCGAATCCCACTTCCGCTGTGTGTGTGAGGAGTTTGCGTGATCTCCCGGTGTTGGGTGGGTTTTCTCGTACTCCATGCAGGTAGGTCGATTGTTCGCCATCTATAAATTGTGTGGGTGTGTGTGCCCTGTGAAGGACTGGCATCCCTTTCAGGGTATACTCCCTGCCTTATGGCCTTTGCTGCCTGGGTTGCATGCCAGCCCCCCCTCCCCCCAAGACGGATAAACTTCATTGATAACTTCATAAACTTCTCTCAAACTTAATACTGCTTTTAGGCCGGTGCTGTTGTAGTGGAACTGGGAAGATCAGTCATATGTGGTGGAAAGCTTGGAGTTAGGCAGCACAGTTTTACTGTATTTCATACATATTTTTTTTTGTTACAGTGTACATCATCTGCAAGTTGGGCAACGACTCTCAGAAGGCAGTCCAGGCCCTGCAGCAAATGTCCGGCGTGGACATTGAAAGCATTACGGTGAAGGACATTTGTGGAGGCTTGATGGCATGGGCTCAGAAGATCGACCCGACTTTCCCACAGTACTGACTCTGGGAGATCTGGGCAGCTCGACGTGTGCAAAGGCCACTAAATGTGGTTAAATCTATGTTAACAGTGACCCCCATCTACTAACTAAAGTCTATTAATCTTTAACTCCATTTAGCCGCAGGTTTCCAGTGCAGATGTATTAATGTCTGCTAGTGGAAAGGAAACAGTCAGTAACAGACAATCAGGCCGCCATTTTAGCACCCGTGACACAGCGGAACTGTCAATATTTACAAATTTTGCATGCCCAATGATCTTTTGATGTAGCAGTTGTTAATTGATTGGGGGAGGGCCAGTAATAGGGATTTTGTGAGGGTGGGAAGTTTTAAAGAGCATCATTAATGTAAGAATGACAGCTATTTATGATTTTTCATTTTGTGTTCGCAACTCTCTCACATTCTCTGCTATTATGTTACTCAATTGTTTATAATAATCATATATTATAAATCTATAGGAACCTAAACAGTCTATTGAAATCACCGGAATATTGCACAGTGACATTTAACATTTCAAATTAAGGCAACCACAACACTCTAGACCAGTGGTTGGTTTATTAAGGTAAATCTGAGCTGGAGTCTTGCCAAGCTGAGTCTCCAAAGTGCTTCATGAACCTGGTTGGGCCGTCACACACTTTTGTGCCCATTTGTGAAGTAACAGTCTGACAAGGCACCTCGTTGCTGTCAACCATCATCGCTTCAAAAAGGTTTGTGTCATGATGCACCGAAATAGTCAGTCCAGTTGCTTAAATGGAGACATTTTAGAATAGGAAACTGGCATTGTTTCTGACCTAACCACACATCTTCCTGTCCATCATATTGGATCCGTATTGCAGGGTACACCAGGGACTCCCCTTTCACTGGAAAAACCACCAATGTTGGGTGGGGCCAAATGCTTTATAATAAAACATTAATTCAGTTTAAAATGTCTGAGTTGTTATTGTGCAAGCCTCAACAGAATACTCCAGTGAACCGCTCCATACACAACAAGGGTATGTACTCTTTTTGGAACTTTAGAGAATTCAATCCTGTCTACCATAGAAGTCTACGATTGAAATGACAATAATTTTTTTTAGTTAAACACTACACATTATTTACCCTTTTCAAACAGCACTTAAGACGGCATTAATTTGCCTCCCGCACTACACCTTTTTGTCTCTTATTTTTAATCTTTTACTTCAATACACCCTCATTAGCGATTAGATTTTCCTCAAATTTCGAATTAATGTGCTGTTTTTTTCACGTTTTTCTTGTGTTGTGCGTGTATATATATATAGATTATATATATGTGTGTGTGTATGTATGTATATGTTTGTATGTATGTCTCTTAATTAAGCGCTTATAATCTAGCTGAAATAGTTACGAAATGTTACACTTCCGTCTTGCTCTTCTGGATACAGTATTATGTTTCAGGGTGCTATGGCAACATGGCAACGGTATAAGGAATACACCCAAGTAATTGTGTAACGAAAGTTAGATCTCACTGCATTGAAGAGCTGTTTTTAGCTGTTTTAAGCTTTTATTGTGTTACGCCCATAAAAAAACAGTTAAACATGCAACTATATGGGTACTTTCTTAAATTTTGAATTACCGAAACGCCAAATAGTAGTTCATAAATCCTATTTCCATACAAAATTTTTAT
The DNA here is from genome assembly GCA_026780765.1 of Petrocephalus schoutedeni. Taxonomy (NCBI): domain Eukaryota; kingdom Metazoa; phylum Chordata; class Actinopteri; order Osteoglossiformes; family Mormyridae; genus Petrocephalus; species Petrocephalus schoutedeni. The sequence goes on along the minus strand of JAODKL010000027.1, from coordinate 22,445,377 downwards.
ATTTGTTATTTGAGCACGTAGGACACAGAAACTGAATAAAACTCATACGTTTCCAAAAACCCGCTTTTATACATCACTATCTTTCGTGCGTTTCACTTCACCGTTAGAGGTCGTCAATACTACAGAGAACGCTGAAATACAGGCTCCGTATAACGGGAAACCGTGGTAATACGTGCGCATGCGCATTTTACAGCAAGACGCCAAAAGCATTTGCTATTGAATGTGGGATATGCAGTCTTGCAGCGCTGTTACAATAGGTAAAATAATGGCGGGGAACACCAGGCGAACTTCAGGGTCCAGAATGCCTTTCTTCTTCTCCATTCTAAATGGAAGAAGGGGGTGCAGTCACAGCTGGAGGGATAATAAGATGCGCATGAACTAGCTAACTGGCTGTGGATAGAAGAGAAAGTTTTTTTAGAAGGGGGAGAACTTTGGGATATTTGACTGGATATCCGCTTATGTATTGATTTTTAATGCATATTATTAGTTTTAAAGTTCCGGCAGAATTTCAGTTCTTGCTAACTGCACTGTGAATTAACTCTTCATTTCTCGTTTTCTGATGTTGCTTGAATTTAGAAGTTTTTGCAGTACTTTTGCCAGGGTTGCAAAACCGCCTTCTGGAAAAAGCGGAGGTAACGTATTTTTTTGTGAAGAAAATATTAAATTGACTAGCCTTTGTTGGTAAAAATACTATGCAACATTTAGAATACACAATTAATATATAGTGTAACTTTATTTGTTGACATGTATGGACTTGGAGGTTATTCTGCCTGCTTTTCTGTTGAAAGTGGGAGAGTCCAGATGTTGAATAGTTCTGTTTCCAGATGTGAGACGTACAATGAAACTAGAAATTACAAAACCGAGGATAATCTGATAAACCCTGCATCTTAACACACATGCATGGTATGTGAAAGTGCAGGCACTATGCGTGTGTAATGCATATTTGGCAAAGTGTTATATATTAATAAAAATACATTTTTACAAAATATTTTAGGTTGAATCGAAAATGAAAACGGTGGTTTCCTTTTAAAGTATTTTTGTGTTATAACTGTTGCTGCCAAGCGGTGGATTGCCATCGAAACGTGAGGCAACTTAAATAAAATAAGTAGCATTAAGTTTCGCTGTTCCCGTATGTTTAAAATCGTATTGTCGTTATATGCATGCGCTTTGAATCTAATATTTGTCTGTAGGTTACTTGATGCCACCTTTCTTTTATAATTTTCAGAGGTATGTGAGTGTTATGCGTTGGAGTATCTCACAGAAAGGTGCATATGTGAAGTTATCCATTAGAGCCAGTGTCCGCTCAGTTTGCCCCGTTTTCTCCACGTTTGTTGATAGATTTCCGGCGACTGAAGAAGCACGTCGACTGACAGTGGACTACAACCGGCGAAAGAAGTGGACCACATACAGCAAGAAACACCGCAAAAGAATGGCCGTAATCTGATCGAGCTCCGGGAGCGACTGTGGGAGCCGCTTTCGGCCGAGGACGCGGCGGAGACGAAGCGCCGGTTCATTTCCTTTATGAGGAATCATTGTGATCCGTCGGCTCCGAGCGGTCTGCGAGCTCGACCCGAGGATGAGGTCGGAATCAACAGGCGTCTCCCGCTGACTTGAAAGCCACGTTTCTGTGCAGCTCCGGACGCCCCGTCTTAGGATACCGCATGTCTTTCGGAAATGCCCCCCTGGCCAAGAAATCGGGGCTGATCATCATTTGTCCGGGAGGGGTTACATTCGGTCACTCCGGGCTACCAGACGGAGATCATGGTACAGGGGCGTAATATTTGTTGGTAATAGTTTCGCCGCCTTCTGGGGACGCCGGACGGTTGATATACAGACATTTAAAAATATATACTGTGAGCACTGCGATCATCTGGGCGGCCGGAGGACTTCACCCCAATGTCTACCTGCAGCGACTCGTCTCCCTCGCCCCTGCCTAAAGCGTACCCCCATGCCCAGCATCCCGCCGCACCCCCGACCCCGTCGCCGAGCCCCCCAGCGCCCCTCTACAGACTCTCCAACGGCAGCCTGAGCGCCCCGAGTCCCACCAACTCCCGGGGCTCCTTTCACGGCGTCTCCTTCCTCCTGCAGATCGGACTCACCCGGGAGACGGTGAACCTGGAAGCGCACGATCTCTCGCTGTCTGCCGTCAAAGACCTCGTCTGTTCGATAGTGGACCAGAAGGTAACCGACGTCTCTGTTAACCGCTCGTGTGGCAGGACTCCCGCTGCCTAGAACGTTTAGCTCTGTAGATACATTTCATATTCATGTTAAATTCTATGGTGCCGACTCATGCGCACTCTCGGAGAATACAGAGATTATTCACCGGGATTAAAGGCAACGGTTTATGTATTTAGGTTACTTTTGTTATGAATAAAATAATTAGTTATTTTTATGTAACTTGAATACTTCATACTGCCTTTCTTAAAGCTCACATTCCAACACGTGGCATTGATTAAACTCAGCTACTTTCATGTAAACTATACTATACGTACTATATTATACCATAGGCCTGCTATACCATGCTATACGGTACTGTACTACTGAGCAACGCTAACATGGTTATTATAATGCTAATATGCTTTGCAATTCCTCATTGTAACCTTTCAGCACTAAATCACCTCAATTCGCAGTTCCATCTGAAGTGAAAATCACTTAATAATGACTGGAAAACTACACGTAGTATCCTTATGTTTTCTAAAGTAAAAAAAAAACAGTTTTCCACCCTAAAATAAATTAACTCTTGATACTCTTGTAGGTCTGTGTAAAAGTAAAAGCAATCAGTGACACCACCTCCAATTAAAGGCTGGAGTTTGAGTGGCATTATTTAAATATATAATGTCTTTTAAGCACAGATGTGTAATTGCAGGGCGATGTGGGGGTTGACTCAGCGTTCAGAGAGCGCAGGATGACATGCCTGCAGGGTGTCGTTGTCGATAACAGCCCCATATCACACCGAAATCTGCGCGATGTTCAGGCCCCTCTTCTGCCTCTCTCTCTCGCTTAACCCCCGCGCTTTAAACCTTGCAACATCGCGAGGTTTCTTTAGCAGGATATGACTGAAGATATTTCTTCTAGTAAACAACAGCTCAGGAATATGGGGGGGGGGCATCTGAATATTGCCTCCGCTTGGCCCACTTTGCCTCCCTGCTGCTGTATGCAGAAAACTCCGGAAAGCAGCATTAGCCTGTCAGAACCACTGGCTGATATTCAAACCTGTGCAGCAGGTGTTGAAAGTTACCCTTAGCCTGTAGATCTTTAGGGGGCAAATGTGTTTTTTTTATTACTGCATCCTACACGCGCCGCTGCTTCTTATCATTGTGGCGACACCTGTGTCTCGCACCATAAATCCTGCGCGGCAGTATTGAGGGGCCAGGCGTTTATATGGCGGCGGGCTGGTTGTCGTAGAGACCCCGTCTGCTTTCCCCGCCGGCGAATCAGGTGCCTCGGTGTGCCTGGCTTGCACTTCTGACGGGGTATTAAGTCGTGACCGTCGCCGCGATTAGCGGCAGAGGCGGCTACCGCGTACTCTGCCGAATGAAAGCCTCCCCCTGTTTGTGTTTGTGCGGCCAGCGCTTTGTGTTATAGGGGGAATGGAAACAGTTATGAGGATTATGTTGTGGAGACAGAGAGAAGGTGTAAGGGTTTTGGCCGGAGGAAACTGACCGGCTAGGCTCATCTGTGGCTTCACTTGCCCAGAACTTTCCGCCGTGACGTTGTGCATCGTTTTTGGTGCTTCTCACAAGTGGCGGGCCCCTTGTTTTGCGGAACTGTCATTTACAAATTGTACAGTTCTGGGGGGGGGGGTAATGAAAAAACGTAGGGAATGGAAGGTAGGGAGAAGAGAACGTACTGTTTTCCTTTTCGGCGTCTGCTGCGGAGAAGAGTGCCCGACGGCATGTTTGTTTTTGCAGAAATTCTAATCGAAATAGGAAAATATGTTAGGCTAATGATTAGCTGGAGTGCAGAAGTGCTTAAATGGGCACGCGCTCGCCATTCATTTCATCGGTGCCTAGCGGTTCACATCAAAAAGAAAAAAATACAAGAAAGCAAACAGAAAATATTTACTCAGCCGTGACAGTAAAGAGCCGCGCATGAGAGCAGTTAGGCTCCGCTTCTGCATGTTGCATCGATTACCGTTTAATTGGCGCCTAACAGCCTCCGTGGAAGTGCACGGCACTCATTGTAAATGTGGATTTGGGTTTCCCCAATTTTCTTTTCAAATAATTCACCATCTATCTATTTTCTCAAACTCCTATTCTGAGTTGTGGCGAGGTCCAGAGTCTATCTGGGAGGCTGCGGGCGCAAAGCAGGGAACAGCCCAGGATGGGGCACCAACCCATCGCAGGGCACACTCACACACCAGACACTCACACCTACACACCAATGGGCAATTTGGCAACTCCAGTGAAAGTAAGCATGTGTTTAGACTGTGGGGGGAAACCCAGAGGAAACCCCATGACGACACGGGGAGAACATGCAAACTCCACACACATGGAGCCATGGTGGAGACTCGGAACAGTGCTCACAGATATTTCCCCTGTGATGTAAATATCGAACGTAATTAAACATTCTCTTGGTTGTAAGAATTCCATTCTTTGCATTATTTGGAATAAAATGAAAAAAAAAAAATTAAAAATATGGTCATAGTGGAGAGTTTGATTAGACACAAATCAAAATGTCCTGGGGGGTGGGTAGGGGCAGATGAAGTAGGGATGACTGGACCATCAGCTCAGTTTCTGGTGCAGTATAGCTGGGCCAGAGCTGCCTCTCAAGGAGAGTAATGTCTAGAAGGAACAGTAAATCTGGGGGGTGGGGCATCCTTTCTAATTTCTGGAGGCCACGACCAAAAATTCAGCGCATAGGCCAAGTGGGACGCCGGGCCTCCTGTTTGCCAGGTTTCATGTTTAGCCGAAAAGCTCATAGCAGCCCCATAAGGCTGTAACTTACCCAGCCTGCAGAATGGGGAACTTCTGAGGTTTCTTTCAAAATAGCTCTATAAGGGAGTGAGAAAGAGGGAATTAATATTCAGGAGTCACCGGTGGGTGTGCGGACAGCAGTGGCGTGCATGCGTGCGGTGAGGTTTCCGCAGAAAGGCCACGCTGAGTGCCCCGCGGTCTCACCGGTTTTACGTTATGTAAACAACAGACACGTAATTCATTTATTCTCCACCGATTCCCAGTGACCTGGAAGCCAGGAGGAGGAAATGAGAGGAGCAGAGCCGCTTTTGCCCCCGATTGAACAGAAAGAAACCTGAAAACACGTTTTCGTTCCATGCAGCTTAATCGTGTTCGCAGTGGGCTGGAGCGGCCCGTGGGAGGCCGTGTGCCACACATGTACGGCGCCTGTAATGACGCAAGACGGCAAGCGCCTTCCTTATCTGACGGGTGCTTTGTGTTCCATATTCTTTCTTGTGGTCTGTCGGGGCGCGTCGAGCACCAGATCTACGAGACAGGCTCATGCCTTTAAGAGCCCGCCCGCTCTTTTAGCACCTGAGTCGAAACTGTTTGAGGAAACTAACATCACCTTTCAGGGATTTGTCTGGAACTTTTCCCTCATGCGAGAGTAATAGAGCAAAGTGAGAGTTTCGCAGGCCTCTGTTCGTATCCGTTTGAATAGCAGCAGTTGGCCTGAAATGTCGGGCTAATCTCGCATCACGTGTTGAAATTGCGTCGATCGTGTGAGCGGCACAATTCCAGCTCATCCTCCTTTTGTTGGCGCTGGTTGAGCGTGAGTATTTCATTGGGCCACTCAAGCAGTCGCCCGCCCATCAGAGGGACACCTAAGAATGACTCAGCCCCCGTCGTAACACAGTGACTCTGGTCGAAAGAGTCACACAGATTGAATTAATAACCCAGCACACTTTGCCTTTCCACGATTTTTTATCAGATCAGTTTGGGTCAGGTCCCCTCTCCTGTAAGCCGGTGTAGTGTTCTGCCTTGTGGGCTCTGCCAGCGTTCGCAAACCAGTTATCTTAAGTTCTGGTTCGTGGAGCAGAAAACCTGATTGTTATTGATATTTTCTGGGATCCTGTAATAGCTTGGAATGGAGTCAAGAATTCCGGTTGCAAGCAACGGGTCCGGCTCCTGGAAAGGCTTCTGTGTTTACGTGGCAAACCTGCGGGTCGCCGTTGAGCACTCCAGTCTCCCTGCCGCGTTGATGGCACCCCGTGACATTTGGGGGTGTCACGCCAGGGTCACTGAAGCCAGTGAATACATATTTCCTCCTTCTTGTGTGGTGTGTGCACTTGTGGCTTTTGAATTCTCTGCCCTGTGGGCTGTGCAGGAAATCACGTTACATCACCATGCAGGTGGTCAGGCACAGTAGATGAATGCCTTAACATAACACAGATTAGGAGTATTAACCCCTAGAGTTGAAGAAAAGAGACCTTGGCTGTCATCTCCCCTTGTGTGATGTCATCTGGTTTTGTGTGTTTTGCTGTTTTCCAGGTCATCGTCTCTCCGTGTATGAAAGTTGAAAGTCTTTTTCTTTCTTTCTTTCTTTCTTTCTTTCTTTCTTTTTCTTTCCTTCTTTCTTTTTCTTTCTTTCTTTCTTTCTTTCCCTGACTTAAATTTGCATGAAAAATAACCATAACAGCAGACATCTGAGCGTCACCACAAAATATTGTATGCCATCAGGCAGAAAGGTGCTGAGCTATAGCCTGATTGTTTGGTAAAGTAAGATTACAGTATTTAATAAGAAAAAAACCCTTAAATACTCTTATACAGGGCATATTTGAATAATTGTGCCGTAAAACCATAATACAGATTACAGGACATTGTAACTGTGGAGTGATTCAGATTTAATATTATTATTGTGGGGCCTCAGCGACTGGCTTACATCATCCACTGTACTGTCATTTGAACGTGCAAACATCTGCTTTTAATTTCAGCGAAGGGGGGAAAAGAATGATTGTGGCGTATTCTCACCAAAGGGGCCATCCCTGCACACTCAGAGACTCTGCTGCAATCCGTACGCGGTGTCAGATTTTAATATGGGATTTGGCCCGGGAGCCTGGGGGGGGGGCTTCGGCCATTCACAAATTCCTCCGGTCAGCAGAAAGAAAAAAAAAACACACGGTGCTTTGGAACCATCTGGGAGCGGACAGGAAAAGTGTTTTATGTGGTAATATCTCAGTAGATATTGTTTGGATGGAACCTTGCCCCTGTGTGCTGTCATTTCCTGAGCCGAGGCAAAGGCTTGTGGGTAAGCGATTTACCAGTCGCTGTACCGCAAATACACACACATTACTAATTAGACTGGAATGCCTGCACCAAAGCAGCCCTGCAAGAGCGTCCCAGGAAATTAAAAGTATGAAAAAAAAGCTTTAATTTAAAAGCCATTTTCCATGATTTTCATGATTTAATTTTAAGTACATTAAAAAAGTGTCTTTGTTTCCCTCCTGAGGTTCCCTTGTCTTTATTCTTGTGTAATGTTAGGGTTTACACCCTGTTTGTACATCTGTCTATCTGGGGTGTGCCCCACGCACATTTGGGCCCAGATCAGAACCCCATGAGTCTCTGCAACTCGCACGCTCCTGGCTTTTTATCCAGGGATCCCATGCCTTTCATTTAAGTGTTATTTGTAAGGTTGGATTAATTCAAATTCATATAACTCCACCCCTGGGTATAGTTTCTAAACCCTTTACCTTGTTTTGCGTAAATGTTGAGTTTTCTGCTATGAATGCAGATTTTTGAAAGGGACAGATTGCTTAGTATTCTGTTGGCGATTATTTTTAATTCTCTTTTTCTTTTCATCGGTCGGCTGGATTGTACCGTAACAGCTGGCAATAAAAGGCAGCTAAATGTTCCTAAAGACGTGTATAAACGTGCTGCCTAGTGTAGCAAGTTTGGCATACTAGTCTTTGTGTGACAACGGAGACAGATAATCACATTTCCACAGCGGCGGCTTTCGCGTAAATCTTCCATCGCATGCTAAGAATGAGCGCGGAATCGAAGCGGAACGTGGCTTTTCCCGCCTGCACTCAGCGGGCTCTGAAAATCGGTCTCTGAGGAGCAACTTCTGCACCGCGTACAATGTCTGCATTCTCATCGGAGGTGTGACTGATCTGACGAAAGCTTGACCTCCTCATTAATGGGTGAAGCATCGGTCTGGGCGATGCAGGGCATCGGAGAGTAGGTGTTAAATTCACTGGATCTCCTGTCACACTCCTGTCAAAGATTTCCAGCGAGGCTGGCAATTCTAGAACAGCAGAGTCAGCATCTAAGACGGGGTGGCCAGACTCTGCACATGGAGCACATTGAGCTTCGGAGTGGATCGAGGGGCCCCTTGCGGTGTTCTCGGGCTGGTGCTTGGGTGCTGGAACAGTGCAGTCTGCGTGTGTGTTCTCTTCTTCCATCTTGGCTCAATGCTCTCGTCAGTAGACTAGCATCTTTTTGGCTCATATCTGGGGTCCCTCAATTCCTCCATTTTTTTGTATTGACAGTGCATATGAACACCTCAGACTGTCTGTCTGTCTGTGTTTGTCTATCTGTCTGTATAATCTGGTCTGTCTGTCTGTCTCTCGCTTTTCTCCAAAGTTACATACATTTTTGAGGAGGCAGGCTCACACAGTCCCTGGATTGGGAGTTAAGGGCCTCGCTCAAGCGCCCGACAATGCCCTCGCTCTGCCAGCCGCAGGATTTCACCCGCTGACTGATCACAGGCACAGCAGTCTGACCTGCTGTGGCCTGCAAACATATCAGCTCCCTGCCTTACTTTTGATAGAATTTTATAATACCCCTTCCTAGTTCCAAAATTGTCAAATACCCCTGTGTATTTAAAACAAGATGAGCAGTGTCCTTGTGGGTCAATGCTTTCATCCAATAAAATGTTAACCCTCTAATTTTCGTTAATTCACAAGATAAAGCTCTGCTGACTGCCTCTACTTAGCAAATAACCATTCTGAAATTCGCTCTGGCTGTGGGGGACAAAGAACAGCTGTAAAGCTCATTGTTTGAAAAGCTTCGCCCCAGAGAAGAAGGATTGCTTTGTTTTGTGTTCTTTCAGTCCTACAGGTAGCTTTTTATTGTGTCGATTCATGGGATAGAAGATGTTTCACGAGGAGCAGCAGAATGTTGTAGCTCAGTTTGCGGCATCACGTTTCTGGCATGTTTGGTGGATTAACGTTAGCCAAGATCATATTCTCTGAAGATCACGATGCCCTTGGAATCTGTTCTTTGACTTTCCTCTACCTAATGTAATGAACACGCATGCCTGCGTCTAGCTTTTTTAAATTTGTCGGAAAGATTTCAAAAGGAGTCCTTGGATTACATAAAATATGTCCAAAAGCATAAAATAAGCGTTTCTGCCTTCGCTGTTTGCGACAGGCGATTTTCTACGCTCCTCTTGCTCGTGATGATGTAATCTTTCTGGAAACTCGGGCAAAACAGAACTTCACAAGGACCCACATTAGCGGACGGAGGCTTTTGAAGTTAAACGCAGGAAGCGACGGCCTGCTTTCTTGCAGTTTTCGTTCCTTCAGTGCTCTGACAGTTTAATTATGTCTGTAATTGGGATAATTGTCTTGTAATGCTATTCTGCTTGGCGGGGTAGGTTTTTTTTTGGAGCTGTCTGACTGCTGCATCCTCTGAGTTTCGCCTGAATTGTATGTGCAACAAGGGATGGTTTATTGTGCATACTTACGAGAGTGCAGGCTTGGGGCTGCACCATATTAGCAAAGTAAAATGGTATTTGGTTCTTTTGCATGAGGCCTAGGTGACAGTGAGGAAGGACTCCCACAGGGTGGGGCGGAGGACTGACCCCACCCCCGTGCCGGGCCCTTTGTGTTGGGGGCGGCCGGGAGTGATGGATGGGAATAAACATCACAGCTCCTGATTACGTAGGACTTCCTGTTTGGTGTCGCCCAAGTAGTCCCGTGCCTCAAGACTTGGGGGGTGTGTTCCCAGGATGGAAGTTCACGTCTCCTACAAAGAACAAAGGCGCTTCTCCGGCGCGTGGTCCTCTGGGCTGCTGGGGCCGGCTCGCAGGCTTGGGGATTCAACCCCAACGCCCTCTGCTGCGGCTCCAGGTGCCTGACTTGGTTTCCTCATCTTTTAGGATTTCAGACTAATTCCAGAAGTCCGCTACCGCTTTTTACTGGCTGCCCAAGGCAGCGGCCAGACCAGCTGCGGGGAGGAAAGGTGCATGTTTGTGTGTCATGCGTCTCGGGGGGAGAAAAACGGAAAAAGAAAGCGATTGATTCCTCAAATGGCGGTTTCACAAACGTTTTTACCTGACCCGGTTCTCCCCTGGATATTTTAGGTGGTTCTGAGAGCCTACTGGAGTCCCGGGCCAAGGGCAAGCTGGACTTCACCCCCTCCACGCCTGGGGGGAGCTCACACAGCCCCATTTACAGTTTGGGGTTCCACCCTGGCAGGGACTTTAACTGCCCCGAAGAGGAACGAAAATAATTTACGTCCCTCGCAGTGTGTCTGGTGCCAAGTTTTACGTGCATTCTGCAGAATAATGACCCTCGACTGAGCCTTTGTAGTCACAAACGCTCCCTTCTTTTTAATGCAACCCACTGTACTTGAAATCTGTTGAGATTTGAGGGTTTTACAGAAGCGGGATGTCAAGGCTGCTGTCAGATGTGCATTTACATACGCATCTTCCTCTCCTTCCTGGATACGTGCTGGTCTCCCTGCTAAGCACATCAATATCCTACATTAAAATGCTCTTAATTTCAGGGCAGTGCTGTTCTGTGTAAGGGGTGGGTGTTTTTTTTCTGGAATGTTAATAGCTTTAATGCATGTTTTGTTTTTAAATATTAAAACGCAAAGCGGGGATTTTTCAAGGGCACTTTTTAATGCCGGCTCCCGATACCAGCCATTCTCTCCCAGGTTGGCGTAGACGGTCGTGGTCACCGCGTTGTGTCGCCATGGTAACCGTGGCTCTATAGCAGGAGTCTGGAGAGTGCCGTGACCCAGCGGGTCGCAGGAGAGCGGCAACCCCTGGCCCCAGATGCGGAGGGGCGGCTTCTCAGTGAGGAGCCTGTCTGTGTGTCAGGCCCGTTAGCGCTCGTGCTAAAGTGAGCCCGCCTGCTGTTAACCCACGGATTCCGTGTGCGTCCGTCCGCCTGACCCTAACCCCCACACCCGCGCGTGATGTGTCATTGGCGTACCGAAAGTGAGTCACAAATCTGAAATCTAACGACACGGTGACATTTTGCCGGGGTGGGGGGAGGGCCCTGGATTCGTGCTGCCTGATCGCGGGCGTTCGTTTGGGCTGGCGGGGGCTTTACGCCAGTGAGGAAGCGAGACCCGCCCTAGCTCCGGAGTCACTTCCTGCGGGGCACGCATTAGCTCGCTCGCCCGCACCCGCCCCGGAGCGGCCGTGCTGCTGCTCTGCGCGCGCCACCCGTCTGAAAGTAATTTGCTTTTTAAGCACCCTCCAGTTGAGCTGGCCGGCTAATTTCTCCCATCTGCACCCGCGATTTCGGTCGTGGCCGGGCTGTGGGGCTGGTGTTTTGGAAGGTGGGGGTGGGGCAGAGGGGTGAGGCTTGTGGGGTGGCTTTCGACAGTGGCTGGGAGCATCCCAGGTAAAACGGGGGTTGCCTTGGACCGCCACAATGATGCCGCGCCTGGTCATAAAAACGGCTTTGGCTCGGCAGTGCCGAACCCTTGTTCTCGACCCCGAAAGTGGGACGAGCAAACGGAGGGAGGACAGTCAAACGGAGCCACATCTGAGGCGCCACCGGAAAGGAAAGTGCTTGACGTCTCACTGCTGGGTCTCATTCAGCGGGGCGCAGATGAAGGGTGAGGCCCGTGCTCTCTGGTCAGGCTCTGCGGTAATTAGGAGTCCTAATAGTGGTGAGAAGTGGCCCCCAGGCGAATGATGAAGCGATGAAATGAGGTGCGAGGTCTTTAACGAAGGGCAGCCCGCTTTGTACCCATGACCAAGCCTGTGATCAAAGTCCTGGGGGGGGGGGTTATTATCAGAGGATCAAAAAAACTAAACCAGAAGGGGGGGGGGACTTGATCAACTGCAGGCCTGGCCCTTTGTTTATTTGTTTACTCATTCTTTCTGAAACGTGACTTTCGCATGCCGTGTGGAGGCACATCAAGCTTCTGGCGCGGAGAGGTTTGTTCCTGCGGGAAAGGGGAAGCCGCGTGTCGGGTGAAGCGCGAGACAGGTTTCGGGCTGCCAGCGAGGTTGAGCGCGCCGGATCTCTGGTCTCTCCTAGCGCCGCTGTGGTGGTGACACACTTCTGTGTACCCCCAGGGCGAGCTTCCCCGACCGGCTCGCTGACCTTTTTAAAACCGTCGACTTGTGAAGGGTGCCCTCGCGCAGTACACCGGATTCAGCGTTCAGGCCAAAACAGCGGGCACAGTTACGCAACCCCGCCCCTGAACCCCTCACCAGGACCGGCGATCACGGTCACGGCGTGACCCACCTAGCACCTGCGATGAACGCGCGCCTCGCCACTTTGCTAACCGGTCAGTCTCTGACCTGCTGGCCAGTCCATTTTTACGGGTCAGCCGAGGTTCCGTTGCAGTGAAACTTCATTGCCGATCGAAGTGGGGGACAGGCAGTGGGGAGGCTGATGGAAGGTTGTGTGTGCAGTCCATTTGTGTAGCGGAAACGGGGAGGGGAGGTTTCACAATGTCATAACGCTGCTCTTCTTTGTAGGAGGTCCGCCCGCGTAGGCCTTACATTTGCCTTGTCAGACTGTGTTCTTTTACCTACCAGCCACAGGCAGCGATGGCCCCGCACATATGGCTCATTTATTGAGGACTCAGGCTATTTCATTTATTCGCCTCCGGTCTTTGAGTATCAGCGACTTGCTGATTTTGTGGTCCATGTTCGAACGCGCTCTTGGCTGGAGAGTGTCTACGGAGTCAACCCACGATCATGCTTTGAAGGTACCCTGTATGTTTCTTCGGCATCCACGCCGCTGGGTCTGCCCTGGTCCTGATGCCACGCCATTGTTTGTTTCTGTCCCCCGCAAATACTGGGAAACAGTGTTGGCCACGTTCTTACCTGCAGTGTCAAGACTCTGCCTGGGGTGGTGAGAGGGGTAGCCGGCCGCGAGCACTCCTGGCAGGGGTAGCTAGCCAGCGCCGTCCTCTTCCTTTTTTCTGTCGGATCCCATCCCGGCTCCTGTCAATCAACACGGCCTTTTCGGGGCATCTGCTCTGTCAACAGATGGAGTGGGATTGCACAGAAAAGCAGCGATTTCCTGCTATTATGTTAATTCACACAATCAGGACCCCACGTGCCCCCCCCCCCCCGGCTCTGATGCCGATGCTATCAGCAGGCGTGGTGAGGATTCATGTAAATTCTCTCCAGGCCCCATCGCTTCCCGTTGGGGAGGATTTGACTCTGTTGACTGTCGGATCTGCCCGAACGGAGTCCCATGCCTCCTGCCCGCTGGGACGGATCTGTGGACGCCGGCGTCTCCTTCATCTGCTGAGAGTGGGACAGGAGACTGACGACGAAGGCCTTCTGAAGTGCCTTCGTGTCTCGTAACGCAGGAGGGCTCAGTGCAGAAACATGACTGTGCTGGCTGAGGGACAGCATCCTTCAGTTTCTCACGTTACCCACCAGTCGAATCTCACGGCCTCCTTTCCGAGGACCTGGAAGGTTTCCCCCAGAACACCATGGAGCCGCCCCAAGAGCCTAACTGTGCTGACTCGTTGCAGCCTTGCTTGGAGGGAATTCTGAGAGTGGGACCTCTATGGAAGCCTAGCCTATTACTTTTTTTGGTGGGATGAATCTGGTGGCACAGGGAGAAAATGCCCAGCTAGTCTCTGGCAGGCTAAATCGTTCTGGAACAGAGTTCCTTCTAAATTTTCATTCACTTCCTTATTCCTCGGATGCGTATATTAGCTGCCTGATTTCTTGATTTATGTCTTGGGTCAGGAGCACCTGCCTGTGTGCCAGCGCATTGTTTCTGCTTACCCTCATGGAAAGTGTGGCTCATATTGCACGCAAACGGACCAGTGGCTGGTGTGAAATGCAGGCTATGCAAACACCGGTGTATAGTTGGGGTGCTGGGAGCATGTCGCTCCAGCTGTGGGCATGTTTGGCTTGGCCCCCCTGGAAGGCTCGCAGATGGGGTCTGTGTGTGTGTGTATTTTACATAATGCGACATGGCACAGCAGTGAAGCCTGTTTCTTCACAAGGTCCATTTCGCTTTAAAGTACCTTTGAACCATCATGGTACAGGGAAAGAAGGGGGAATGACTGTGATGTCCTATTGATGGTCATTTCGCCAACTGCAGAATACCCAGAATACCACTCTCTGCATTCCATGCATAGAAAATCCCATGCAGTATCAGCATCTCTTCAAAGCAGCACTCGCGTCCACTCAGCCTCCTTAGTGACTTAATAACACTGCCATCAGAACTTAACTAGCACAGAGTGCGAATTAACGACTACACGGAGGAGAGCACGTTCTGTTCCAGCCCCCATGTAAAAAAAAAAAACATGAAATGTGCTGTTGTTTTCATGGTTTTTCCTTTTGAAAGCTGTCATGTGTGTGCTTTTTTTCCCCCTCCAAAATGATATAACTAACTTGCATGGAAAATGCTTTTTTGTGACAGAAACACTGGATGGCCTTGTGCTTTCTAACAAACAAACACTCCCTTTGTCGCTGGGCCGCGCGACTCACCCGCTGGTGCTGAGAGGATCCGCTTATGAGGGCCCGAGTTTCCCCAGACTCTCAGCTACGGTTGCCTTCATTGTTGGTGTCTGTTTTTTCAAAGACATGTGCAGGCGCTTATTATGCAAGGATAAGTCAACTGTGTGTTGTTAAGCGGTAAACTTCTGGGTAAATAGGTTTTCTAGTATGCCGGCACTCCTGGTAATTCTGCAGTATGCTAAAGATTCAATGTAGGTTAAGTACTGTAGAACCAGGTTACAGATGGCAAATCTGTACCTTTAAATTAACTGCGCATAATTCCCAGCAGAGCCTTCTGCCAGTGCAGAGCTGGCAGGCTGCTCCGTATGGCCAGTGATGCTAACACTTCCAGTTATGTCGAAGGTCTTATGAGGGCAGAGAAGCCATCGGCTAACGTGGAGCACCCTTATTTTCGAGACTCCAGCCCGTGTTTCCCATGGAATGTGCAAGAAGTGATGACTTTCAGGCCTCTCTCGTCCTTGCGGGCATTCAGAATGCTTTCCTGCTAATTTGGCACGAGCATTATCACTGCATAACAGCAGAAATGCATGAGGGCACTGGCTCGCGTGTTAGATGGCGTTTGGGTTCCATGATGGGGAAAAAATGCTCTGTCTTATTAGCATTTAAACATCATTTTTTTATGGAGCAGAATAAATGACAAATCAGAATTCCTACCAGTAATGGACATTTTCTGCCAATTTTTAGTTGATGTCCCACTAAATTGTGGAGTATGAAAGTGGCAAGTAGCTTAAGGAAGCCCGATCAAGCCGCATTTCAGCGGATTGCGGCTAATAAGCAAACGGGGGGGGGGGGGGGGGGGGGGCGGCCGTCATTTTGCAGCCATTACTGCAGTGCCTGCGGAGTTTAATGTTGTGTGTGTGCACAGTACAGTTACCTAGGCGACTCGTTCATCCAAAGCACGGCTTTCACCAGTTTTTACAGCTTCGAGGCTACTGATCACATTCTTAGTTTTACCTGCTACATTTCCAGTAAGAAAATTTAGGGAATTTCAAGGCTGGCTCCAGGATGTGACGTGAGCCTCATGGGGGGGCGAGGCAGTGGGAGGCGGCTTCCCTTACGGCCATGGCCCGGATCCCCAGCTGACAGCCCTGTAATGAGTACCGCTTCTGCCCCTCCCCCACCCGCTCCGTGCCCACGATTCGATAAGGATCTCAGTCTGCGCTGCTGGCTTCCGCCACAGCCTCTGTCGAGCGCCTCAGTCAGGTATCAGACTGCTGCAGCACCATGCCGTGACTAAATCGTGCTTTGCTCTGTCTTGGAGTGATGCCACTGCCCCGCCCTCCGCTTAATGACGACACTGCGAGAATCGGCCATTTACCAGGCCATTCTTTGTTGCCGTAACTGTCTACCTTTAAACTGTTATTGCAGGACTCGGTAGATGCAAGCTGATGCTGGGTCACTGATGTTCTAAGTGCTTCTGAAGACGTCCGGGCAAATATCAGGTCACAGCTTCATGTGCAGGACTTTCTCGCTCATGTGTAGATGGGACCGGAATATGAGAGGCCTAATATCGATCACCATTAGGACAGTGTTTCCCAACCCAGTCCTCGGGGATACTCAGACAGTCCACATTTTCACTCGCTCTGAGCTGAGAGCACACCTGTACCAGGTATTCGGTAATCCGACTTGACTGTAGGGTGAGAGGGAGCAAAAATGTGGGCAGTCTGGTGGTCCTCAAGGACTGGGTTAGGAAAACAGTGCATTAGGATATGGAAAATTGCGATGGGTGCCATCCTCACGTTGTGCTCGGAATCCATCGGGCATCGATCGTCGTCACGCTGGCCTAGGTCCGGGCTCTAGGTCACCAGGGCTGGTTTGCAGTTTAGCAGAGTCGCTGCATGTTGTGGCACCTCATGTGCCATGGGCGTTTGAGGACCTGAAAGGCGTCTGCTCTATTGCCTGATTGCGCAAATTCACAAATGGCGCTTCAGCCCCAATACTGCAAAAGGCCGAGAGCCTCTCTGCTTGCATAAAGGGCCGTTACAAGCGTGGCTCCTCGCGTGAGTGGCGCCATGGTGAGTGGACGTGGGCCAAGGAAATGACTCCCATTAGTCTGGCTCGGTAATCTGTGTGTGTTAGGTCCCGAGGTGTCATTTGCAGGGCCCGGGCAGGCCCCAAATGAAGCAGCAATACGAATGAATTCATATATGGGGATTTATCCCATAATAATCAGAAACAGTGCTATAAAATACTACAGTATTCATTGGTGGAATCAGTGTAGTCTTTAATGAGTTCACCCACTGGTACTCCCAAAGACTAAAGCTTGCTACTTTGTTTTCTTTTCCATATGAATGTAGTACAATATGATGAATATGTCTCCCAAAAATTCCACCGTCCACGAAATGACGTTTTAGACGTGGGAGGAAACGAGCTCTTTGCCAGACGCCAAAGATGGTGCTAAAAGGAACAGGCAAGAGCAAAGGTAACACTGTCCAAGTCTCCCATTTTCAATTCTTTTTTTTTTTCCCCCTGCAAAGATCTGAGCAGTTTGGCCGAGGCGCTCGCCAGTGCGAAGCCCGGGCCAGCTGCCTTGCTGCAATGGAAAAACATGTGGAGTGGAAATTCGCCGACCGGGCCAATGGGGGCTGGATGATCTCCTCTCGGGGCTTGGGCACAGAGATGGGGGGGGGGATGGGCGGGGTCCCACGTTCACGCTCTCAACGTGCGATATACAGCCCCCAACCGCAAGCATGTCTTCCAGATGGCATCACACGAGGCCAATAACATATACCCCCCCCCCCCCCAGTATCAAATGTCTGAGGGCTTTTTAATTTCCTTCTCTATATCTCTGTAGTTCCATTTTAAAGATGCTTAATTGCCTGAAGTTTTGGCCGAGGCTCGTTCAGCTTCCAGAAGTCCTACATCCACCTTGTGCAAATTTCAGACTGGAAGCCACTTTCACACGACCTCAAGCTGCTCCAGGAAGGGGGATTAAAGTCACATATGATGTGGAGAGACATGGTGGAGTGTTGAGCTGTGTTTACTCCCTAGTAAAACAAACAGTTTATACGAGGTGAGGAGCTGGGACTTTCCTCTGCGTGCCTTCAAAAGACTCCATACTCTCCCTCCGCGGTTTGTGGGACCGCGATCACGATCACCCTCCTGATATCACCTTTCCCCAAACCCCTGATGTCTGATGGAACACCTCTGTAAATTTCAAAGATTTTCTTCAACTCAAAAGCTGTTTTTCCCTTCTCCTAGATTATGGTGCTGTTTGTCCTAGAACGAGCGTTACACATGTCCATTGTGATGTCTGAGTCGATTCTGTTTTAAATACCACGGGTGAGAATATCACAATTGCCCGGTTGCTATGAGTATATCATCACTGTAATGTCGTTTGGCGTTGATGTCAGCCTACACGCGGAAATGGGTCTGAAGTATGGAAGTGCTTTGAATAACCTGCGAAAAGCGAATGACTCAACGGGAGGCGGTGAGGATGCACCACGCCTCGGACATGAGGTCTGCTGGTTGAGGCTTACCTGGTTATAATAAGGCACAGGTGGGCGAGCCCGCGGGTGTTCAGTCGCTTGGCCCGTGCTGTAATGAGTGCTGGGGCGGCTTGTAAGTTTGTAATTTGCTTTTTTGTGGGCGTCATCCCTCCAAGGTATTTCTGTACCCTGCTATCACCTCTTCCTACGGGATGATTTTTAATACACCGGTCGGATTTGAGGATGGTCATCTTCGGGTTAAGTCACCCCGTCACGTAATCTAGCCTGCATGAAATGCCATGTGATCATGGCTGGGGCCACAGCTGATTTCTGGATTTTTCTGTGACATGCTTGCTCCCGGCTTTTTTTAAAAGTGATTTTATGGTGCTTCGAAGAGGCCAAATTGTAAAATCAGTGTAATTAAGTGGCAGCTGGGGCTAGGAAGCACGTTTAGGCCAGGGATTAAGGCCTACATTGCATACCCGCTCTGCTCAGACAGCCGGAGGGCTGCTGGCTTGGAGGAATAGGGTCAGCTTTTCTCTGGAACCTTCGGTGTTCCTATGGAAATGTGTGGATGCGTGGATCGCCACGGCTAGGTGTAGGTGCTGCATCTCACATGACAGGCTTGCAGGACCTTCATAAATGCCCCTGGGGGACTGGTCATCCAGGATGATGCAACTCATGGAGGTCTGGAGATCAAGGCCAAGGCAGTTCACACCCCGTGGTCAGAATCACCGTTGGGCCCCAGAGCAAGGCCCTTAACCCCAGTCGACCCAACTGTGCTTCGCTTTGGATAAAAGCGTCTGCAAAATAAACAAATGACATATGTAGGGAAGAAAGGCTTCTTCTGAAGGATGTGATATGTTTTTTTTGTTGGATCTTTATGAGCCTTTTGTCTTTCCTACCTTTCTGATTGCCTGAATGGCAGGATAATGGGTGGTAATTACTAGGGCATGAACGTCAGAACGAAGCAGATGAATTATACATGGCGTCATAGTCCAGTGGGCCGGATCTCCAGATGGGTATAGACTGTAGTGCAGACGCTGAGTTTGGACCTCTTAGGGTCCGCATCGCTGTCATGCTGCACAGTCATGATGCTGTCATGCTCTGAATCTGAAGGCACATCTGAAATTGCATACTTACACAGCACATACTGAGTTGGCTAGAAGCATACTACTTGAATGTTAATGTAGTATGTACTATGTTTATGCATGAGAACAGTATGCATACACTCAGACACACTGAGGTCCCCGTCTTGCATACTACCTGTCCCGGGAATTAACCAATGATGTAGCTTGACCCTAGTTAAACACTAGGTAGTGGGTACTAGGTACTAGGTAGTATTTTATACTGACATTTGTACAGAGACAGCTCCTCCTTTGCCATCTTGACACAAATTTCCGAGCAAGCAGCGTTCTTCATCTCTGGTTGCAGCTCCAGTGGCATTGTGGGATAGCGTAGCGTGCGTCCGCTGCACGCTTCAGAATTTTGCAGATTGTAGTATGCCTTCAGGGTACTGTTTGCTTAATTCGTATGCTCACTTTGCATACTATATTTCGCCTACTACGTAACAAACGAGTATGTGGTTTTGGATGCACCGTGAATTCTGTTTGCCTCTTATTCTGTTTGTCATGGTACAACCAGCACCGACCCCTTTCCTTCGTATGTTTCGCCATCCTCGTCCTGCGGGTGGTGCTGTTGGCCCCCCCCCCGCTGGCATTCTTCCAGGGACCCCTCGCAGGTGCAGCCTCTCAACACGCCCGCCGTGCCAGCACCGGTACCAGGGCCCCTGGCGGGCCCTCGCTGAACACTGCCAGTGGCATTGTTCCGTGACTGTGCTGTGGGGGCGGGCTGCTGCTGGGGGAAACACCTGTGTGAGATGGACTTTCCAGAATGCCCCGTTGGCATGGCGACCTCTGTGCGCAACCAGGCCCGCCACCGTGGGCCCTGACTTTGATCCCGGCCCCACAGGATGAGCTCTGCACTCGTTTGGGCCCTTCTCTGTCCCTGAGCTTATCAAATGTAACTGATTTAAAACAAGAAAAACACACACCATTCTGCTGGCCAGCTGTCTTTGGGTTGGGGGGGGGGGGCAGGGAAATATGATTCTTCCACAATGAAGGATGAGTGAAGCTGTGCTTCATAAAAAATGCCGGGGGGGGGTGGGTCCGGTTGATTTTCCTGGCACTCAGGAGCCCTCATTTCCTCCCCACCATGGAAGCAAAGGAGCCTTGTTAACAGTTATGTAGGCCTGGCCCGGAGAGGGCGACCCCTCGGCTTTTACAGCAACGTCCTCAGCATTCGGCCCCCTGTTGTTTGTGTTTCTGTGTTTCCACGTAGCCTGTCTGGCAGGAGTAATGGCCCAGGCCCCTGAAATATTAAAGGAGTTTTGAGTGCAGGAACACAGCGTCGACAAGATGCATCAGTTCAAGCTTATTTTGACGTTATTTACGGCGAGAGATTGGTTCCAGCTGATTGAGTTTAAAAAGCGAACGACTCAGCTGGATGGAATGACGCTTAAGCAGAGCTGAGGCAGCACTAAGTCTGGGCATCGCGTTCTCTCGGGATTGACACACGTTTGTAGTTTTTTGGTACTTCAGTTCTCCGTTCTCACCTTTGACTTGTTTTTTTTTCTTCCTCTTGCGAGCGAGTAGATATGTGCTGCCTTGGAGTCTGACTTAGCGTTTTCGTCACTCCGCACATTTTATTGGGTGTTTAATTACAGGCAGTGGAAGGGACAGCCATGCGGGGTCCTCGGCACACTGACATGAGCGCAGTTCAGAAGGGCTGAAAGAAGGGGCCTCCTGTGGTTTAGGAGTATGACTTCCTGATGCAGAGATAAAACCTGAGGGGCATGGCATCTCCGAGGGGGGGGGGGGGGGATGGGGGGTATGAGCGGGGGAGAGCCCTGAGAATGTATCGCAGGAGGAGGCGGCTGAAGGCTGTCTGGGCCCATCCCGAGCAAGCGCCCTTTGGGGCAGGATGTTTATCATCTTCTCATATGCTGCGGTTCCTCACCTAACCCGAACTCGGAGAGTAACCTCGACGTTGCAGAGCAAGTGGAGCCACCGGCTTCCGGGGCACCACGGTGCGGGGAGACCATGCCCAGCCCCCCACCCCCCGTGACCTCAGCTGTGATACTCGCGACCCTGGGATGATCTTGGTTCATACAGTAGACCCCGAATGTCTCCATAAGAATACAGAAGAGTGTGGAGCGGTAACCGTCTCCAGGCGTATCGTATATGCTGGCAGATGCGTGCGGCAGGGCCGCTGATCGTCTGCGTGGTACTTTCCTTGTGTTCTGTCATCGCCTGAAAGTGCGCGGTCACCCTCACGCTCCACACATCACGTCGCCATCTGCGAACCGTTGTTTTGTTTTTTCTCTGCCCATTCCTCTGCTGACACGAGTCCAGGCGTGACGCTGACTTTTCCCTGGTGATGCCGGGCGTGATGAGGGCCGTAGGGGCTGGTGCGGGACTCATCCCACCCCACCCTGCCCACCCGCCTCCCGCGGGCGACCTCCCCGCTCCGTCGTGGAGACGAACCTGCTGGTCGCACTGTTTCTATATAGTTGGAGAGCTTATAGGTATCGTATCATTTACGAGCAGCCTCCCCGAACTAGCGATGGGTCTAGTTGCGGCGTGCTGGTGTCCGGCCTCGCTCCTTTGCTGTCGTCCTTTTTCTGTTTGCCCGACAGAGATGGAAGACCCGATCTTGTGTGCGTTAACAGAAAGTGGTGCTACCTCCGCTTCTAGCCATAGGGTGTGATT
>JAODKL010000027.1:22407356-22421957 GCA_026780765.1 Petrocephalus schoutedeni | reverse complement strand
GGCGGTCGTGGGGGTTGAGGACGGCTCCTCTTGGTTCCCAGCTGTCACCGTCCGTCACGGGTCTGGCAGCACGGGCCCGAAGGAGATTGGCCATGCAGCCCCCGGAACCCGGATGAGAGTCTGTTACCGGAGAGCAGAGACTGGAGACGTGCTGATGACCATGCCATCTCCTTTCCTTCCCAGTTCCCAGAGTGTGGCTTCTTCGGCCTCTACGACAAGATCCTGCTCTTCCGACACGACCTGAGTTCTGACAATGTGCTGCAGCGCCTGACGTCGGCCGAGGACATCCACGAGGGGGACCTGATCGAGGTCGTCCTCTCTGGTGAGCATGGTCGCCGTGGTTTGTGGTAACCCCAGCCTGAGACCACATCAGAAGCCCCCACTGTGAGTCCCTATACCGTGTATTTTGATCTTGTTCTGGGATCTGTGGGTTTGTATCTTCTATAAGTCAGATAGAAAAGCAGGCTACCAGAGACAGTTGTTATTAATGAATTATTTTATGTAAATATATTTGGAAATATATTTTATATACTGTACTGACAGCATTTAGCCAACACTTGGCTATTATGCCCATAGGAACTTTTATGATCTAAATCCATAGGCAACAATGTGGCGTTGGTCCCCCTTTGCGGCTATAACAGTTGCCACTCTTTTGGGAAGGCTTTCCACAGGATTTTGGAGTGTGTCTGTGGGAATTTCTGCCCATTGATCCAGAAGAGCATTTGTGAGGTCAGGCACTGATGCTGGGCATGAAGGCCTGGCTCGCAATCTCCATTCTAGTTCATCCCAAAGGTGTTTGATGGGGCTGAGGTCAGGCCTCTGTGCGGGCCAGTCAAGCTCTTCCACACCAAACTCACCTAACCAGGTCTTTATGGACTTTGCTTTGTGCACAGTCACGCTGGGACAGGCAAGGGCCTTCCCCAAACTGTTTCCATAAAGTTGGAAGCGTAGATATGTCCAAAATGTCTTCGTATGCCGAAGCATTAGAAGTTCCCTTCACTGGAACTAACCCCTGAAAAACAGCCCCACACCATAATCATCCCTCCACAAAATGTTACAGTTGGCACAAGGCAGTCTGGCAGGTACCGTTCTCCTGGCAGCTACCTAACCCAGGCTGATCCATCAGGCTGCCAGATAGAAGCGTAATTCGTCATTTCACAGAACACGTTTCCACTGCTCCAGAGTCCAGTGGCTGCGTGCATTACACCTCCCTATCCTATGCTTGGCACTGCGCTTGGTGATGTGAGGTTTGTACGCAGCTGCTCGGCCATGGAAGCCCATTCTGTGAAGCTCCTGGTGCACAGTTTTTATGTTGGGGTTAGTGCCAGAGGACGTTTGAAACAGCAGTTATTGAGTCAACAGAGCGCTGGTGACTTTTACGCATTATATGCCTCAGTACTCTGACCCTGCTCTGGTACTTTACATGGTCTGCCCCCCCGTGCTCTATGAGATAAGCTCCAGGTCTACCCCCAGCCTGTGCTGGATAAATCGCCATGGGGGATGAATGGATTTAAACGCTGTTTCCAGCAGGAGGTGCTACATCTCAGCTGCATGCGCAGTCCTTTAACTCTAAGGACCAAGGGGCATCTCCTCTATGCTGTTATCGGTAAGCTGTTAGAGAGTTTTGGCAGCAGAAACAACCCCCCAAAATAAATGAACGTGCCATTCAGCAGGATTGAGCAGAATCCTTCTGAAAGTTCTTAATCTTCCCTCATACTGAAGTCGAGCATGCTGTTGTCTTCCTCCTGAGCCCCTTAGGTACAGAACTTAACCAGGACCCAAAAAACCTCAAAAACCTTCATTGCTGTCAGAACAGAATACCAGATTACCGAGAGAACGCGAAACGTCTGTCGCCAGCGTACAGCCCTGAGCTGCTTCCTCTCAGCTTATTTTGGTGC
This sequence comes from Petrocephalus schoutedeni, assembly GCA_026780765.1. Classification (NCBI taxonomy): domain Eukaryota; kingdom Metazoa; phylum Chordata; class Actinopteri; order Osteoglossiformes; family Mormyridae; genus Petrocephalus; species Petrocephalus schoutedeni. Next base: position 22,420,059 of record JAODKL010000027.1, on the reverse strand, counting down.
AGGCCACCGATCTTGAGTGAATGTGAAAAAAAACACTCGCCACAGCTTGCAAAGTACTCAGCTTTCTTGCAGACGCATAGCTGGTGGCGCTAAATATACTATGAGCTTCTCTCTTCACTGTGTGGTCTTGTTCTGCACAGGACTGTTCTGTTACGGTGATATGGACAAGGCGGCCTGTCTGTATCCCAGAATGCCACCTCTCTCCATAGAAACACTAAATATGCCTTACCAGGGCCTTGCGTTACCCCTTGCATGTGTGTTTGTGAAGAGCGGCTGTCGAGATCTCATGCCTCTTAAGGCTGGTTGTCTCACGTTGCTGAGGTGCCCTCGTCCCAGCCTCATGCTGGTCAATGCAAAGGTCTGCTCGGGCCTTTCCTGGGCCCTGGTGCTCGTTGTTGACGTGAAAGGGGGCTTCACCAAGGGACCTGCTCAGGATGTTTTCTCCTCATACTGCTGGCCTCCAGTTCTTTTTGCCTTTTGCCTATAAGACCCTCAGCAATGTAATGATGAGCATTAGTTCTCCCTGGTTCTTGTCTTTTCTTTATATGGACATTTTCAGGAATCTCATCCCCCCCCCCCCTACCATTACTATAAAAATGACTTATTGCCAGTTGAAGAATTGTAGGTTTCTTTTCTGAAAAATCCCCCCCAAATCTCCTTATCCAGGTGCTATATGAACTGTATAAAGAAAACACTGTTGCTAAGTTCTAGTTCTTAGTGTTTACGCCTTGTTTTATGATTTCTCTGCACAAACTTGTTTACTACGCAAGATAGTCCTTCAGGAGACGAAATCCTGCCTGTCCTGTAGCAAACAGCAAACATGTTAATGTCTGTTTGAAAAGATGAAATTAGCACCGACTCTGCATTCAGTGAGGCATTGGAATGTTGTTGTCATGGCACTGCAAACAGACCAAAGAGTTTGTTTCATTTACACAGAAATTGTTTGTCAAAAATATTGTTACTCAGGTCTTGTTTGAAATAACAGGGGGGAGTAGGAGGAGTTCTTTATTTGAAATTCGTAAAACTTTTACTTTGTAAAATGTTTACTTTCACTTGGTAGGTGTGACAGGCCAGTGCTGTCTGGTGAAGGCTTTCCCAGGAAAACCAAAGGCTTGTCACAAAGACAGACCCAATCAATTATTTCCATTCAGGTCAGCTGGACCCCGTGCAAATATAAAGCCAACCCCACGGCCTACTTGGTGATTTGGGTTAGAGCCCGGACTAGGGATCCCGGGTTATTGTTGGCTGGTGTTGGGATCCCTTGTTCCCTGAGGCATAAATCTGGGTTAGGGAGTTGAAGCTGTGGTGGGGGGGGGTGTGTTCAGGTCAGTGTTACAAGCGCCTGGAGCCTCTGTGCTGAGGATTAATGCCACGTCTTGGGGAGAATTGGGGACTAGCCAGAATTTTGACCCTTATTTACGGGGGAGGGTTCATGCTCGTCAGAGCCAAGGTGTGCAGGCTCACCACAGTCATGGTTTTCTCAATGAGCCGATTTTCTTTTCAGAGCCTTCGAAAATTGAATCCCTTCGTTACGCTGACGAGATGCTGGATTGTAGTGTAGAATGACATCTTAATTTCACAGGATTTTTGAGATGGTATTATTAATATAGAACAATCAGCTGGTGCCACAGGAGATCTAGGTCAGTCTTTTTGTGCCTGGCTATCCTCTGATTGCCTGTGTGGATGTCCATGTGAGGAGGACTCTGTGTCTGGCTATCATCTGATTGCCTGTGTGGATGTCCATGTGAGGAGGACTCTGTGTCTGGCTATCCTCTGATTGCCTGTGTGGATGTCCATGTGAGGAGGACTCTGTGTCTGGAGTGTGATGCCCTTCGGCTGTGCCCCACAGTGCTCCTTCTTACTGATTTCTTCCAGGTATTTTCTTCTTATGATTAGATAGCAGGCACTTTCTGGTTTTTGGTTTCACATCATGTGTGGCCCGGAGTGTTCTTCAAACAGGAAGTGATGTCACCAGAGTAAGCCCCCACCAGGCAAGCCATTACCTTACAAAACTAAGCATTGGGTAGCTTTCTTTATGTTTACAAGCTTTTATTTTAAATCCACCTTCTACTTGTTATGCTCAGTTGGACTGTTTTTGAAGGAAGACGTTTTTGAAAGAATGTTGACAGTGTTCTTGAAATTACAGTCAAGAGCAGCAGTTTGTACAGACCTATGTACCATTCTGGAATGCTCCTGTTCCATCAATGATGCGGCTTTGCAGGCACAGTGAGCTCTCGCCTGGGGGCCTTGGCGGCCAATAAGGCGGCAGTAGAGGGCACCTCTGGCGTGTTACAATCCGCCATTCTGCTGGAGCACAAAGCAGACTGGCCTTCAGCTGCATTGCTTTCTATGGAGCTGCACTTGTGTCCAAAAGCTTGCATAGATACTGCATTCGTGGAAAATACTGCTATAGGCGCCTATTGTGAATAGATTCAGGTAGCATCCAAGCTGTCCAAATGGGGGCATTTATCCATAGAAACAGCTGCAGTCATATTAATAATATTCATAATAATAAATTAATAATTATGGTCCACAGAGTTCTTTAAAAGCAACAGAAACCAGTGTGTTGATGAGGAGATATTTATTTTTTACCCTGTGTCACTGCCACAAACATAGTTACAGGACTATGGCATAGACTTACCTGGCAAGTTCTTCCCATAGCATTGCTTGTGGCTTTGCAGACTTGTGTTTTGGCTTAATGTTTTGTGCAAACACTTCTCTCCCTCGGTCTGCGGTGACTTCCTGCACCCCCTCCTCCAGTGCACCCTTTATTTTGCTAGCGAGAATGCATAATGTGATAAGCCGCAGGCCCCCCGTAACCCCTGGGGGAGGGAAAGGGGTCATATTCTGCCTTAGTCAGTCAGAGAAGCACGCTGCAGAAACCCCCCACCAGCTCCTCCCTTGTGCCGCTCTCTCCTTGATGTATTGTTTAACTAGAGCCCCCCCTACTGTCAGAATGCTGTCAGTGCAGCACGACTCACTGGCTGTTTACTCACTGCATGGTTTAATTAGTTTACGTTTTACAAGGTCCTCGTTTTGTCATAAGGGCTGTGGTGCTTTCCACTGGCCGGAGTCCATAATGTGTCGCTGTTTTGGTAAATGCATTACCTTCGTTTCACTTAATTTTTTACGTCAAAGATAAATGTAATTTTAATTTTGTTTTGTGACCCCTGGATCAGCTGGCTTATTTTTTCCAAATGATTCTCAGTGGGTACGTGACTAATCCGCTGCTGTTACATAATGCAGCATTGGTAAAATAATGTGAGCTGTAATGGAAAATTAGCCTAAACACGGTGCAGGAACATCTGTGAGGTAACAGAAGAGAATGGCTTTATTGTCATTGTTCATGTAGCGAGTAGAATGAAACTCAGTCTTATTCAGTTATGTTATTTTTTTGTGTATTGCGTTTATTTATTATTTCACATTCTACTAAATTTATTTGCAGATGCTTGTTCCTTCTTTCTACATTTTTTTTACTTGTATCTTAGGTGTGTATTATATAGTTATACCTTGTTCATTATGTGAAGCACTGAGCAGCATTTCATGTATGTAAAGTACTTTATGAATAAAGTTTATTATCTTGTTCTCTTTTGAGGCACACACATCTGTCCGGCCACGTGACTTGAACCCATGACCTTGTGGACACAGGCACAAAGTCCTTATCCCCAGAGCCCCACACAGTGTATGATAATGATTTATGAAATCTGAGTTCTGTTTCCTTCCCGTCTTCCTTGCAGCTCTCGCTACTGTTGAGGACTTCCAGATCCGGCCCCATGCCCTGTTTGTGCACTCATACAAAGCCCCCACCTTCTGTGACTACTGCGGGGAGATGTTGTGGGGCCTGGTCCGCCAGGGCCTCAAGTGTGAAGGTGAGATCCTGATCCCGGGCCTGATACATGCGTGGACAGTCATGTGGGCGAATACTGTCTGACTTACCTGCTAGCACACAAATAGACACTGTAGCAGGGTTAGTTGTGCACTGAGGAAGGCCTAAGTAAGCCAATATGTTGTATCTTCTATGCTTGTTTGTGGTTCTATGCTTTATTGTATGGTGTCCTTGGGTGCTAGAAAGGCACCTTTAAATAAAATGTATTATTATCATTATTAATTATTATTATTATTATTAATATTATTATTATTAGCATCCAAGCACATGGCCATTATCATGGAGACCAACAGAGCCACAGAATATACACAGACAGGAGACTGGCAGTGGTGGCTCGAATAGACTCAAACATAAGTCAGACGTGGCGTTACTGCACTCCGTCCTGAGGATGGGAGGTGGGGTGGCTGGGCGGGAGCCGATGGCAGCACATGGCGCTTAGCTGCAGGATACTCCCACCGAGCGTGTGACTTCCTGGCATTACAAAAGGAGGCCTTTGAAGCCCAAATCTGGAACTTTGAATGGAGTCCAGCATGCGTGGCCAAGCGCTGGACAGGACCTTCAAACGGCGCTCGGGAGACCGGGCGGAGCAATGCCATGTGCTGGCACTCGTCTCTCCCCAGAAAGCGGGGCGAGCCCAGGGTCAGGGGTGTAAAATTCAAGGGCACGGCGCAGGGAGCATACTGCCTACTCATATTCACTCCATCAATACCTGAAAAAGATAGCATTGAAATGTTCTAGCTGAGTTATCAAATTATGCGCACTTTTCTCAATAACACTACTCAATGGCTTCTTAGAAAGCTTGATGATTATAACACATAATACATTGTTCAGAAAGAGTTTCAAAGAACATTACCAAACTGGTTAATAACATGGGTTTATGCCAGTATTTCACAAACCAGTCCCTGGGGACCCCCGGACAGTCCCAATTCCCAATTCTCTCTCCCAATTCCCAAGGAATTCTAAGGGCACAGTACGGGGAATTGGGAGAGAGCAAAAGACTGGTTTGAGAAACACTGGTTTATTCTACATTTACTGTTTATATGCTCTAGTGAGACCTCTAGTGGCTGTAGTTGAGAATTAAGCCATTGAATAAAGCTCAACTGAATTCTTAATTTTCTAAATATAATAGCATCTATGAGATACAAGTCTTTTATCATACTTCTGAGCCTGTCGATGGGAGACTCAATCTGCTGTGCTTCCTGGTAGGATGTGGGCTCAATTACCACAAGCGCTGCGCCTTTAAGATCCCCAACAACTGCAGCGGGGTGCGGAAGCGTCGCCTGTCCAACGTCTCCCTGCCGGGGCCCTCGCTGTCTGTCCCTCGGCCCACTCCTGCCAAACATGCCGCCGTGGCACAGGAGGAGGTAGGTCGATTATGTTGCTGCCCGCTCATCGTTTAAACCCAAAAGGCGCCTGGATGTCTGAATTCCAAGAACACCAGTGTTGGACAAAATAAAACGTGCTTAATCGGAAATGATTAAGAGATCTCCAGAAGCGTAAAGGACAGAGTGTAATATTGTGAGCTCCAGGTAAGGAAGTATGCTGGGCCAATAAGTAATATAAACAGAGAAAATCTTCCCCTAGCCATAGATAGGTACAGCTGTGAATTGCACACAGAACAGATGTTTCTGATAAAGTCTTCAAAGAAGCGTAATTAACTGGGAAGAGATACACCAGTATCTTTCGATTAGGTTGAGTTTGTGAGGGTCCAAGATCATGGTCTCTGTCCAAGCAAAGTGGCAGGAAGTTATATGTCAGGTTATTTTTATTTTGTTGCCAGTTATTGCATTTTTGAAACAGCTATGACTCATCTGGTTTCCGTAATACGCAGACATGTGTGCGGTCTCTTTAGCAGGAAAAAAATATGTCTGAAACTATTAGCACTGATCAGAAGCAGATATATGCAGGTATATTGATAAAAGTATGGGTCCAAGACCAGTGCCTTGAGGAACACCGCCAGTGACCTTAAAGCGATGGATTGTGTGATGGATAAGGCCTTGGAATCTGAATTTGTGGCACATTGTTGTTCTGCCCGTCAGCAAGGTTATCAACCTGAAATGCTACAATAAAATCCCTCAGCTATATAAATGTGTTTTGGAAGTTGCTCTGGCTATATGAAAACTATTTGTAGCTAAAAAGCAATTATATCTTTGTCCCTTATTATTCAGTTTTGTCAAGATTACAGGTCACATGCTTCTCATGTAGTCTTAGTGACGTTTTTTTCTGCCATTTAATTGACCTTAAGCCTTGCTTGTATCTAAACGCTCTGAGGCTGTTTTGCCTAGACAGATTCTTGCTGGGTTAATTGCTTCAAAGACAGTTAAGTTTCTCGTAAACAACATAGCAAGACTGACTTCCAGTCTAGGCTTACGTAATTGTCCTAAGCTTTGATCATAAACCCTTCTGTGTTTTCTCTTACAAAACACTGTTGAAGGCTGTCTTTGTAGAAGTTTGATGTCCATCCTTATTTGTACTTCCCTGTGGTTGATTTCATTTTTCCAAAATATTTCGTGACAGTAGCCTGTGCTGAACTTAAGAATCACCGGTTTCTGCGTACAATATTGTCTCCCCTAGCAACGGTTGCACCAGGAGGCGGGGAAGCGCATTCCGTCATGGAGTGGCAGGCCCATCTGGATGGAGAGGATGGTTCTGGGCCGGGTGAAGGTGCCCCACACTTTTGTGGTGCACTCGTACACGCGGCCCACTATCTGCCAGTACTGCAAGTGCCTGTTGAAGGGGCTCTTTCGCCAGGGCATGCAGTGCAAAGGTGGGGGCCCCTAGACAGCGTTACTAAACCTTATTAAACCATATCATTAACTAAACGCACATGAGAATTCATACTTTTAATTTCAGATTGCAAGTTTAACTGTCACAAGCGGTGTGCATCAAAAGTACCCAGAGACTGTCTTGGTGAAGTTGTGTTCAATGGAGGTAAGGACTTTTTCTGTCGCTGATCAGTGACCAGCTTCGGAGAACCAGATGAGCAGAGAGCAGAAGCATATATTCCAGAACGTTTTAATGGAATTTGTCTGGAAATTATATATTTAGACTTTGGCTGGACAAAAACCATAGCAGAATGTATGCTTAGTGGGTAGCTCTGCTACCATTTTGATGGTTTGGTGCCAACCCCCAGAGCCAGCAAGCCCAGGGCCAGACTCTGACACCACCATGGAAGTGGACAGCAGTGACATGAACAGCGATGTCAACCGAGGCTTAGACGACCCGGAGGAGCCCTCCACCCCAGAGGAGAAGATCTTCTTCATGGACTCCCCCTATCTGGATGGTGAAAAGGACGAGGAGCCGGTGAAGACCATCAGGTAGCTGCTCTGCCAGACTCAGGATGCGTCTCAAGACACAACATTCCAGCATCGTTCGGACTCAACCATTCTTGCCTGTGCTGTCCCCAGCCCCTCTACCAGCAGTAACATCCCCCTGATGCGAGTGGTGCAGTCTGTCAAGCACACCAAGAGGAGAAGCTCCACTGTGGTGCGGGAGGGCTGGATGGTGCATTACACCAGTAGGGACAACCTGGTAAGGGCAGAGCCCGCACAGCTCCCCAGGGCCCACACAGCTCCCCAGGGCCCGCACAGCTCCCCAGGGCCCACACAGCTCTCCGGGGCTCGCACAGCTCCCCAGGCCCGCACAGATCTCTGGGGCTCACACAGCTCCCCAGGGCCCGCATAGCTCTCTGGGGCTCGCACAGCTCCCCGGGGCCCACACAGCTCTCTGGGGCTCACACAGCTCCCCGGGCCCGCACAGATCTCTGGGGCCCTCACAGCTCTCTGGGGCTCGCACAGCTCCCCGGGCCCGCACAGATCTCTGGGGCCCTCACAGATCTCTGGGGCTCGCACAGTTCCCCAGGGCCCACACAGATCTCTGGGGCTCGCACAGCTCCCCGGGGCCCACACAGCTCTCTGGGACCCACACAGATCTCTGGGGCTCGCACAGCTCCTTGGGGCTCGCACAGCTCTCTGGGGCCCGCACAGCTCCCCAGTGTCCACAGGGACGTATATGGATCCATCTTCTCTAAAATCTCCAAGCCCATGACTAAGTTAGCCTGTTTTATGGCATCTTTGGCTGCACTTTCATCTGCAGTATCTCAATCCTTATGTATCTTCACACCGAAAAAAAAAATAAATAGAAAAAAGTTGAAAAATAACTATGATTTTAATTTACAGCCTCTCCCCAGGTTGCCTTTGGACTACATTCAAATAAATCATAAGGCAAAAATATTGTAAGCTGAAAATGTAAATTAATACAGCAGACCTAACCTAACAAACATCATAGCCTAACCTAGCCTACCTTGATCATGCTTAGAAAACTTTACATTAAACATTAGCCTACCATTGGGCAAAATCATCAACACAAAGCCTGTTTTATAATAAAGTGTTGAATCTGTCATGTAATTCATTGAATGAGTATATAATGGGAATACCCATCATACAGTCAAAATACCGTAACACAGACCCGAAGAGCGGCTGTACATTTATTTAGCAAATCCTTTTGTCCAAACTGACTTACAAATCAGTTCTTACAAGTATAGTAGTAACTGCATTAACCTATACTGCACTGTACGGTTAAATATAATACTATGCTATGCTACACAACAAGCCTACTACAATATACTATGCAGAAGTGAAATAAGCATTTAAAAGACTTTTAGTAATACAGTATCCAGCATTAACACAGCGTGTTTTTTAGAGTAATGAACAACCATGCCAAAGGAGTAGTGACCCCGATATTTCTGAGTGATACCAGCCAAGCTCCTGGTTACCGGGGCTGACTAATCTTTGTCTCTCACTTCAGAGGAAGAGGCATTACTGGCGGCTGGACAGCAAGAGCCTGACACTTTTTCAGAATGACACTGGAGCCAAGTACTACAAGGTGAGACATCTACTCTCATTCTCTACTTCCTTGTGGCAGTGGGCCAGAGAGGTCTGATTGGCCCCTGGAGTTCCCCCTCTCCTGTCACTCACCGATTCAAAACATATCATTGGCTAGGGGTAAGGTTGACCCCCTGTATGAGTTTTGGCCCATTTTATGCCCATGCCATTAAAAATCCTAATATCAGCCCTGCCTTTGGGGCCCTTGTGGTGCAGGTGATTCCCCTTCCAGATAACCAGCTGGTACTTCCTGTTTGTGTCAAATGAAATACCACAGTACTGTTGCTACATTTCTCCATTAATTTCTGCATTTGGTGAAGTATTCTGAGTGATGAACTTGAAGCTATTGGCGATATGTATATTGAAAGGTCATCATATCCAGACGCCCACATAGTCTGACTAATAGAGAAATGTAGGTTTTACTGCCTTGAACCCGAGCCTTACTGCCTTAACGACCACGTGGTCAGTGAAAAACCCCCTTGAGGCCACTGGTTTCTCTTAGAGTGAAAGGGCTTTCACTTCTCTGTCAGCACAGAGCAAAAAATTCCCAGTGATTCCTGTCCTGACTCGCAGAGCCGAAACCTTGTCACTTAAAAATAAAAATTACTCTTCGCCTTTTCTATTTTTTATAGCTTATTGATCTTAGCTTTAATAGTCGTTTTTTGTCCTTCTAGCACAGGGACTCTCAGAGAAGAGCCCTCAAACATCATTACTAATGTGCTTTAGACACTGCTTATTATATAATAAGTGCAGGGCTTTGCTGTGAATTAGCTGGTTTCAGCTCAGGAGTCTTTTAGCCTCTTGTACTAACAGACAGGCATTCAGAACCTACAGATGTCTCAAGATAAGCTGTGTGTCTGTCTGGTTTCACTGATCGTCACACACCTCCCTGCCTGTTGAATTTACATCACATATCATGGTTTTGCTTTTTATAATTTTATAGCATTACGTTAAAATATCAGACCAGTTCTGTTTTCTGTCCTCATGAGCTGTGTCGGTTTGAAGGCAGGACTAATTCCCTGAAACGGGATCGAGTGTGACACCCCCTCCTGCATATGCACTAGTATTGGGACACACCTCTTAATCACTGAATTCAGGTGTTTCATCAGATGCATTGCCGCAGAACAACAGAAAGTCAGCCCCGAAGTAGCAGACCGCGTGAAGCACCAGAGTGGGGCCGCTGAGGCGAATAGTGCGTGAAAGTCGGCAATGCTCCATCGACTCAGTAACTGCAGAGCTTCCTCTGGCATTAACTCCTGCACAAAAACTGTGCGCCAGGAGCTTCAGCTTCATGGAACGGGCTTCCATGGCTGTGCAGCTACGTGCAAGCCTCACATCCCCAAGCGCAGTGCGCGGCGTGGGATGCAGTGGTGGAAAGCACGCCTCCGCTGGACTCCGGAGCGGTGTAAACGTGTTCTGTGAAGTGATGAATTAAGCTTCTCTGTTTGGCGTCTGCCAGGGGAACGTCACCTGCCTGACTGCATTGTGCCAGCTGTAAGGTTTGGTGGCAGAGAGATAATGGCATGTGTTATTTTTCAGGGGTTGGGCTGGGCCCCTTAGTTCCAGTGAAGGGAACTTTTAATGCTGCGGCATAGCAAGATATTTTGGACATATCTATGCTTCCAACTTTGTGGGAACAGTTTGGGGAAGGCCCTTGTCCGTTCCAGCATGACTGTGCCCCAGTGCACATAAAGTCCATAAAGACCTGGTTAGGTGTGTGGAAGAGCTTGACTGGCCCGCACAGAGGCCTGACCTCATCAAATACCTTTGGGATGAACTAGAATGGAGATTGAGAGCCAGGCCTTCATGTCCTGACCTCACAGATGCTCTTCTGGATCAATGGGCGGAAATTCCCACAGACACACTCCAAAATCCTGTGGAAAGCCTTCCCAAAAGAGTGGCAACTGTTATAGCTGCAAAGGGGGGACCAGCTCCATGTTGATGCCTATGGATTTAGAATGGGGTGTCATAAAAGTTCCTGTTGGTGTAATGGCCAAGACTTTTGTCTATATAGTGTATCTCCCAGCATAAACTGCATGTGATTGTGAGTAAATAGACATATTATTATGATGTGTACGGATTCACCTTTAAGATCTGGTGTGTGTGGCATCAGTGCTCGCATTTGATTTGATTTGGTGGGATTTCCCCGGCGAGATGCTGAGCCCGCGTAAGGTTTGTCACTTAGTCAGATCTGAAATCACATTGAATATGTGTGAGTTCACTGATCATGGCACCTGTGCGTCTCCTCAGCGTGACTCTCCCGTTAGTAACCAGCCCTTCCTCCCGTGTGCACGACCCCGGGCCCGAGTGGTGCCATTTAGCCCCCCAGAGGCCCCCATCTGGGGTCCCGTTAGCGTCCCCGCAGTGGCTCGATAGCACTGTAATTAGGAAATAACTCTGAACCACCCAGGACCCCACCCTGCCTCGGACCCCGTAAAATGCTTCCAAATGTGATCCAGGCGTGTGGGTGTGTGTCAGAGCAGTTTGTCACACCTTCCCTGTGTTGCTGGGGGCACACGTGCGTGCACATGGCTTATCTGAACACTCTCCATGCCTATACATATGTGTGTCTGTTTCTTTGTAATCTGATTTAAGATATTCGTGCTATCCCGGTCTGAAAAATCTGTTTTTGTATTCCTCTCACTGCCTATGTAGGTTTATTTTTTTGGAAAGCTGACAAGTTGTTTCATAAAGATTTGCCTGGAAAGTTTTGCTCCTGTTGTGTGAGACTTTGGGTGGTTTTGAGTGCGATTCCCGTCGTAGGGAAGTCTGTGGTGAGCTGTGGGCAGTGGTTCTGGTCAAGGTGTTTTCTCTCAATCAGAATGGAAGCTGACGCCATTCGTAACTGTCTGTTCGATTTGCAGAGGCGCATTTTTCTGGGTGTGAAATACAGCAGCTAAAATAAATTACTTGATGCTGGAGAATGCCTGAACATGGGTGAGTTGCAAAACCCTTGTGGTTCTCAGCCTATAAAAAAAAAAAGAAATCATAATGATAAGCACTGTTTTAGCTGAGGGGGTGTCCCGGAAGATCCTCTGTTTGACTTGCTTATATATCGGGATGAGTTTGCGCAGCCTGACAGTAAATATGTAACAGGGTGCAGAGCTGTTATTTTGCTTGCTCAGGGAACTCTGCACCCACCCCCCACCCCCCACTCCTGGCCGCCAGATCTATTTATTTTTACTGTGTTCTCCCAGCGACTTTCTTTTGCTTTACTGTGACTACAGGGTGTATTCAGACGTCGTTTCATGAGGGTGTTTATTATCAGCTTGGCGCTGAACCTGCTTTGGGACACAGAGGTGGCTAATTGAAGGCTAGCGGCCCGTAAACGGCCTTTTTGTCAGCTCTTCTGGCCGGCCCGCTTCTCACGGCGCTCGTGTGTGTGTGTTTTAACTGGCCTGCTCTTTTTAGAACGCAGTGGAGTGTAGAAGTGTGTAGCTTGGGGCGGTTCTTCCCGGGCTGTTTGTTTTCGGTTTTGGCGTCCTGGCGATACGCCCTTCGGCCGTGCGGCCGCTCCTCGTGAGGGGTTCCCGCAGGCGTGTGTCTGCCTCTCCTTTCCATCCCTCTCTCTTCCACATCCATCCTGAACGGGAGCGATTTTGCTCTTTTCTTTCTTTCTCTTTTTTATACATTTGGAAGTCATACAGAGGCTGCTCCTTTGAAGCTGGGACCCCTGTACTTGTGGTTTTTTTCGTTGCCTCTCTAACTGGTTGGGCGGGGGGGGGGGGGGGGGGCGCGAGGGCTGCCCCTGGGGACCGTGGGTCTCCGGCATCCCCTCAGGGCCCCTGGGGGCCACCCCGGAACAGCAGCCGCTCTGTCTCTTTGACTGCCAGTCTGGCTCATGCCCAAGTTTTTTATTTATTTTTTTTTCCCAGCATGCCCTCTAATCAGAGAACACTTCAATGGGGGCGTTGGGGGGGGGGGGGGGGGGGGG
>JAODKL010000027.1:22394324-22407256 GCA_026780765.1 Petrocephalus schoutedeni | reverse complement strand
GGGGGGGGGGGGGGGGGGGGGGGGGGTCACGTGGTGGGCGCTGCAAACCACAAGCACTTCATCTGATCTCCGCGGCGAGAGCACAGGCGTGCTCCTATTGGCCAGGGGCGCTTGGCGGCTCCCTCTCCGTGCTCGCTGGCGCAGGCGGAGGGGATGGCGCAATCTTTAAGTCGCCCGAGTCGCCGCCGCGCCACATTTGGCTGCTAGGGCCCGACAGGACGACTCCCGGCGTGCCTCCCGGCTTGCGGACTCAGGTGGCGGCATCGGGGGCGGGGCGAGAGTGGGGCAGACTGCGGCGACTTCCCCGCCAGGCGCCTGCCCCTCGCGACGGCGGGACTCTAACGGACACCCCCCCCACTCCCCCCGCCACGCAGGAGATTCCCCTGTCAGAGATCCTGCAGGTGGAGTCCGCGCGGGACTTCAGCAGCCTGGCTCAGGGCAGCAACCCCCACTGCTTCGAGATCATCACCGACACCATGGTGTACTACGTGGGCGAGAGCGGCGGCGGACAGTACCACAACCCAGCGCTGGCTGCCTCGGGGGTGGGCCCGGACGTGGCCCAGGGCTGGGAGAGGGCCATCCGACAGGCTCTGATGCCCGTCACCCCCCAGCCCAGCGTGTGCACGACGGCGGGACAGGGCAAGGACCACAGTGAGTACCCCCTCAGCTGTCGGGTTGGGAATGCGGCGGGGGGTTCTGTGTAGAGGTTCTGGCTGCCCGATATCCGCCCGCTGAGGATGGCTCCCCATACCGCTTTGGGCTGGAAGGGCGCTGTGTCCGCAACACGGTTCCCGCTTGGCCGTAGAGTGGCGAGGGCATCCGCCTGCCCGTCTAATGTCGATCCCCGTTCTGAAGTCATCTGTGTTGTGAGGCTGGCGGGTTTGCTGGCGTGAGCAGAGGCAGTCGGGGCCTCCCCTCTCTGCCAGGCACATGTTTGGCAGCCATGTCCAGCATGTGTGTCCCAGTGAAGGGGAGTGGATGGGAAGCCCCGTGCCGGGTCGCCGCACTGGTTTGGCCCCCTAATGGCTGCTGTTTCTGCAGAGCCTGGGACTCCGCCACCATACCTGATTATCTCGGCTCTCTGTATCTTATATCAACGGCTTATGCGTGGCATGCCGTGTGCCACCCGTTGTCCCCGGTTACGTGACCGTTGCCAAAGTGAATTGCATCATGGGGGATAATTCACATTTAGTTTTGTAATCAACCGACGCTTCAAAGTGTTGCAGAAAGTTTGACTTATACAGTGCACAGTGCTGTGGGCCTTTGCCTGGTACAAACTGGGGTCTTCAGTTATACACATGAAAATATCTGTCTGTACAAAAGGGGGAGGGGATGCAGAGAATCGACAAAGAACCCTGACCCCCTCCCCTAGCCGCAGGGCCGTCTGGATGCAGTTAGTCCCCCCTCCCCAAACCCTGCGGGAGCCGGGCGCACAGCTCGCGGTAAAGCGATCCAGATGAGCTCGGTCACCTCCTGCTCCGGGGGCTTTGAAACAGCAGCTCCTTCTCCGGCTCGGACCCTAACCGCTCGGAAAAGCGGCGGCAGACTCCCTCCCCCTCCCGGAGAAAACCCCCCAATGATAATCGATGCCGGCGCGCTCCCGGCGGTCTCCGAAACCGCTGCTGTCCTTTCTTCTCCCGAGCGATGCGGTCTCGGCCACCGCATTCGACCGGAGGTCGGTGGGCTTCCACTCTGCTCCGTTTAACCACGTGACACGTGCCACAATTCGGATAAAATTTCTCCTTGTAATTTGCGAATAGAATCGACTGCCACAGAGCATCACTGAAAAGATTAGGGCAAAGGATACAAAAGCCTGCATTGTTATTATCATCAGGGAAGGGGCTTAATTGCTTCAGTTACTATTATGTAATTACCATAATACAGTAATACATTTTTTGTAAGTCTGACCCTTATTGAGATATTTGTTTCTGTGTTTGCAGAGATCTACTCTGCAGGGAGCTAGTTGTAGTGAATTTGTAAATTGTTCTCGTGGTAATATTTCTGCTGATTTTCTTTTTGTTAAACTCGCCTCACTTGCTTGGCACAGATGCTAACATCGCGTCTGTCTGTCTTTTTGTTAAACTCGCCTCACTTGCTTGGCACAGACGCTAACATTGCGTCTGTCTGTCTTTTTGTTAAACTCGCCTCACTTGCTTGGTACAGACGCTAACATTGCGTCTGTCTGTATTTTTGTTAAACTCGCCTCACTTGCTTGGCACAGACGCTAACATCGCGTCTGTCTGTCTTTCTGCCCCCAGAGGAGTTATCCATCAGCATATCCGTGTCTAACTGCCAGATTCAGGAGAATGTGGTGAGTGCGGTGTTTTTGTTCACTGTTTACAGCCATCGGGTTGCTTTTAATTCTTCTTTATAATCTATTTCACAATTTTATCGAGGCCGTAAGTAGCGTGGTGGGCATATGTGGCATTACCCACTGAAAGGGTAAGATAATCACAGGGCTAGCGAGAGAGAGGTTACAATTTATTTTTATATAAAGGGTGATACCTCAAAGTAGGTTCCTTAATTTTCTGGGGAAAACTTTTGGTGAAACTGCTGACTTTCAGAGTTACACCCAGGAGAAAACAGAGATTCAGAATGAGATAGATTTTTTGTTGTCTGTAATTAAATATTTCAGTAACACTTTCTATGAATGCCATGTCTGTTAGAATCTATGAAGACATTCATAACACATTGTAATACACTCGTAAAGCATTATAAACATTGCTATAAATAAGAAAAGGTATGACACATTATAGCCATGTGTATTATGCATTATGAATGCTTCATGCTCTCAGCTATAATGCACTATAGATGCCTTCATAATGCAGTACAAATCATCCTTAATTATTATGCCGACCATTATAATGCATAATGACGTTGTCTATAGGGCATTATAGCTGAGAATTTCATCAGAGCTTATGAAGTATTATAATCAACATTATAATGCTTTATGACTGTCAATATAAGATGCTGTAATGCCTTATTAATTCTCATACCAACAATTATAATGCATTACGTAGGTATCTATACTGCATTTTAGGTAACAGCTTCCAGTGAAGTGTTACAAAATTTAAAAATCTAAAGGACATTGAATAATCAACTAAAGAGGATGGATCTGTGCTCTGCCCACAGGATATCAGCTCAGTCTACCAGATCTTTGCAGATGAGGTTCTGGGATCAGGCCAATTCGGGATAGTGTATGGAGGTATTGTAAGCCGTTCCTTGTTTCCACCATGGGCTTCCTTGCATAGAGTAGCTTGCTGTGGCCGAAAAGAATCTTTCTCTCTGAGATCATCTGTCGTGTAGTTTGCCATTGTACATAGCCATCCTGCTAAAATCTACACGTTTCTCAGGCAAGCACAGGAAGACGGGGAGAGACGTGGCCATCAAAGTCATCGACAAAATGAGGTTCCCCACCAAGCAGGAGAGCCAGCTGAGGAACGAGGTCGCCATCCTGCAGGTGAGGAGGGAAGCAAAAGCAGACGGAGCCGTAACAGCCACGTCTTATCAGGGGGACGTGGTAACCAAGCAACCTGTTATAGGCTAACTTCGGTTTTTCTGCTCCTCTGCCTTCATATTTCTGTCATAGGCCCTGATAACCCAACCGCGGCAGTGGTTACCATAGAAGGTCGGTCTCTTTGTTTCTCACTAAGACCTCCTTTCTTCCCAGAACCTGCACCACCCTGGCATCGTGAACCTAGAGTGCATGTTCGAGACGCCAGAGAGGGTATTCGTAGTCATGGAGAAGCTCCATGGTGACATGCTGGAGATGATCCTGTCCAGCGAGAAGAGCAAGCTGCCGGAGCGAATAACTAAGTTCCTGGTCACGCAGGTTGGTTCTGGAACCATGGCGCCGATGATTCACTGCTTGAGTTTACGTTTCCAATTCCGGAAGCGTGTCTGTTTATGAAAAGCGCGGTCTGGGTCACGTCCCGGCCCAGTCTGCCACAGTTTACCGTTTGATGCTGTTTCTTTTGTAGGATTAGATGATATAAACAACAGTAGCTCTTCCATTTAGCATGGATGTACTGGCTTCAATTAGTGGCTGGGCTGTAACAAACCTGTGGTTTACAGGTTGCCCTCAGAATCTCTTAGCTAAACAAGCGGCCCGAAGTCTGGCTGTGAACATGCTTCGGCGGCAGCCTCTGTACGGTGCCGATTCTTTCGTGTGATGCCTCTTACCGGGCTTTGCGGTCTCACAGATCCTGGTGGCTCTAAGACATTTGCATTTCAAGAACATCGTACACTGTGACCTGAAGCCAGAAAACGTCCTCCTGGCATCAGCCGAGCCCTTTCCCCAGGTGAGTCCCCGCACATGGCTGCACAGCTTCCGGAATGTGCCGGCAACCTCTGTGACAAATGTTGTCCGGCCCCCAGGTAAAGCTGTGCGACTTTGGCTTTGCCCGCATCATCGGCGAGAAGTCATTTCGCCGCTCGGTGGTCGGCACGCCAGCCTACCTGGCGCCGGAGGTACTGCGCAGCAAAGGCTACAACCGCTCACTGGACATGTGGTCGGTGGGCGTCATCATCTACGTCAGCCTGAGCGGCACTTTCCCCTTCAACGAGGACGAGGACATCAACGACCAGATCCAGAACGCCGCCTTCATGTACCCACCCACTCCCTGGAAGGAAATTTCCAGAGAAGGTAACAAAGGTCTTGGATGGCTCACTTGTAGCAGCTGGATACTTGACAATGTGTACAGCATTTAACTTCATGCCAGTCCTCGGAGACGAAAAAGAAAAATCTAATTCTTGTGAGCTAGACCTTGTAGAAATTATTTAACATTTACTCAAAAGACAGGAATTGCCTTTTGTTTTTTACTCAGGTATAAAGAGTCCTTTATTGCATGTGGCATTTTGGGTTGTGATGGTGAACAGAACCATTCGGTCTCTATGAGTCTCCAGTTAGTGTTGGAACTTCAGCTGACTTAGGGGGTTTTTCCACCGCAGCAAGTACCGTACTTTTGGTACTTTCGGTACCTCAATAAAGTACCAAAAGTTCGGTACTTTTTTGTGTTTTCCACTGCTGAATAAAAGCACAACGTGAGGTGGGGCATTTTGTACTGAATTCGGTCAGTGGCTGTAGTATGCAGCTGGACGATGTTGGATATTAAATTTAACATCGCATGTTATGCACATGCAGTTCTTACATCGCTAGTGAGTTATATTAAGACCAGACTTAATTACGTTCGGTTTTATACGGACATTTTTACGGATGGCGCAGGGGGTTAATGTTTTGCTAAACATTTTTACTTTGGCATAGGGAAAAAGCTTAGCTCTGCCACTTTAATGATTATTCCTTGCATATACTATATTTATATCCAATAAATGTTTTTAAAATCAGTTTAAGTTTACCTCCGCAGCTTTTGCTTGGGCGCTGCATGCATTCTCCAAAACGGTCATTATCATTCTCACCCTTGCTATTTAAATCACTCCTAAACAGGTTTGTGAGAAATTTATGTTAACTAACTTATAAATACTCCAATATTTATTACACCAAAATCACATCGCTATATCTGGAGACACTCCAATACCGTGCTGCAGTAGTATATTAAATAAAATTTTTAAATTTCTTGTTATGCCATCTAGATTTTGTTGTACAGATCTGTTCTTCCGACCAGATCGCAATTATTTTTTTTTTTACTTTGTTTATTGCTGTTTTGAGTTCGTAATGTTATGTTAAGACGGCAGAATCAGACTATTTGCATAACCAATCGACAGTGACAGCGTTTCACTTACACCCCAAAGTACCGAAAGTACCAAAGAAGAACCCCAACTGGTTTGGCACTTTCGGTACTTGAATTTTTGGTACTGGTACGTGACCAGAAGTCAGTGGAAAAGAAAGTACCGAAAGTACCGTACCAAAAGTACCGAACTTTGTGAGGTGGAAAAGTGCCCTTAGTAAGGAGCCTCAAAAAACCAGGTGTGGTGGGTGTTAAGTAACTAAAAATGCTTGAATCATATTTTTACATTCATAGGTTATATGTATAAATATAAATAATATCATATGAAGTTGCAGAGTGTGTATTTACTGCATCTGAGCACAAAATGAAACAGGGCAGGGATGCCACAGGAAGATATTTTGAGGTGAACTACAATCAGAGCAGACAGGCGGGAGGCAAGAGTGGCCCGTCTTCCCGTCGCACAGGGAGGCTGGGCTGTGTTACTCTGGGATGTGTTAGGCTGGGATATGTTAGGCTGGGATGTGTGAGGCCAGCCGCCTGGCCCACCTACGCATCCGGAGACACTGTGGCAGGCTTCAGATTTGCGTCCCGAACCTTTTTGTACAGGAAATCACTTACATGTCCTGGGGGGGGGGGCTGTTCTGCCTCAACATTTCCCATCCCGTCCTCAAAAAAAAAATGCAGCCCTAACTTATTCTCAAGAGATAAAAAAATAGAAGAGATGTTATCTTTACTGCAGATTCACATGGGATGTTTCTGTTATACTAGCAAAGTGGCCCATAACCGACACTGCCCCCCAAACGCTGCTGATTAATATATGCTTTTATCTTGCTAATTATCAGTACATAAGTGAAAAACATTATGCTCTCGTATGTCTGTGGCCTCTACATAATTGACTCATGTATTTTGCTTTAACAGCTACTGATCTGATTAACAACCTTCTGCAAGTGAAAATGAGAAAGAGGTACAGTGTGGATAAGTCGCTCAGTCACCCCTGGCTGCAGGTAACGTCCCGCCATTATTGCACTTTCATCAGTAGTTACAGGGTTTGAGGGAGAGAAGGTTGGCTTGACTTGTTTCTGGTTGTCTACTAGGACTATCAGACATGGCTGGACCTCAGGGAGTTTGAGACACGCAGGGGGGAGCGCTACATCACCCATGAGAGTGACGACGCGCGGTGGGAGGAGTACGCTGACGAGCACAACCTGCCCTACCCAAAACACTTCATCATGGCGCCCAACCTTGACGACATGGACGAGGACCCCTAGAGGCAGGAGGACTGCCTGACGCAAACCCCAGGGAGGCAGATATAGGATGGCGTGCCCTGTGAAATGCGATTGCAGTTGTTCCCTTCACCAGAAACCAGCTAATGGAGAGTGTTGGATTTCAGCTGGAGCAACGAGGGCAGCAAGCTTGGCCGAACCAGGCCAGAACATACAGTACCACATGACACAGACAGGTGGCACTGTGCAGGTGCTTTAGAAGTGTGGCACTATGGGAAACAATGAACCCGTTACTGACTAGTGACATTCATTTTCAGGGCTTTCCTCTTTTCCCCCTTTTTAAACAATTCCTGACATTCCAGAGAGCTCCCCTTCACCTCCAGTAGACTGCCTTTTACAAGCCACAGAAAAATAATACCGGTAAAGCTGAAAGTTTCGCTCAAAACTTGAGTCATTTTTGTCATGTGTGGGAGCAGTCGGGTAACCGAAACTGGACGCTCGCTCACCCCAGAGAAGGGCTAGATCCGGGACCAAGCGGAAGCACGTCGTGTCAAGGGCTGTTTTCATAAAGACGTTTTTAAAAACCTCTGCATCGGTCCGCTCATTTTTGCTTAAGCTAAGAGTGCTATTTTTGTTTTCAAAAAAGCCGTTTCTCTCGAGTGATTCTATCGACTGGTGTTAAACTGGAACATGGACCATGAACGCGTTTGCCGTTTGTCGCTTTTCCGAAACCGTAGCTCGATTATCTCGTGCTTGACTGACCCCAGCATGTGGAGGAAAAATCAGAAGCTGCTACCCAGATGATACGGGGTGGGGTTGACGGCTCCTTTTCTTATTTATTCCTGAAGTGTAGCGATGTGGCAAGTGTGAGTGTGTCTCCTGTTAGCCTGTTTGTTGAAATGAGATTTTGTGATGGATGCTAATGATAGCTTCACTTTGAGCTCGCTTGAGTGACATTTTCAAGTGTCCCATGTGTGACATTTGTCCTTTCCTATGTCTTTTGTAATATCGTTGTAATATTTTGAAATATACCAGCCACGTCAGTTAACCCAGTTGAAACTGGCTCTATTACACAGGAATGCAGGTTGTACACGACCCTTAAGTTGAAAGACTCAAATTTTTTTAGTTTGTTATAATTACTGAGAACCAAAATGCATTTCTTAATGTCTTATTACTAAAATTCCAGTTTAAGATTCTCTTTTACTTTTTCAGTTTAATGTCCACCCTTCAAAATCGATTCATTTCTAATTGCCACTTGCCTCTGTGGCAACAATCCTCAGTGGCTCACAGTGTTAGCTGTTATTTTGTTTAATCACACCCCCCCCCCCCCATTCTGTGATGCTATGAAAGAGTTGAGTGTTTACAATGGGGCAGCTGAGGTAAACGGTTTGTGGCCTGGGCTTAATCAATGGAGCCCCGCGTGGCGGCTTGTGTGTCCCACAATGCATTGCTGGTGCCCTGGAGTGACGGGGTTGGCTGAGGAGACGCCGAGGTCTCTGGCACATCAGTGAACCTGGGTCCTAAAACCGTGTCGGGCTCCGCCGGTACTCATGACACAGAGATGAAAACTTGAGATCGAAACACTGTTTAGACAACTTCCTCATGGCCAAGGAGCCAGAGCAGAGGACCACAATGCCCCCTCCCTCTCGACAGACTGCCCAAGGAAGCCCCCTCTCCCTGCACTACTCTCCATCTTCTGTTTTAAGATCCGTATTAAACAGCATCATTTAACCTCAATGAGAACTAGAAGGTTGCTGCACTCTAAATCTGGACTGGAGCTTGTAGGGTGCTCAGCGGGTGGCATTCTGGGACATTCCTATTGTGTGCACGCATGCGTTTGCTCAGGCCTTTCGGATGCTTGTTATTATTTATGTTATTGTTATTTTTTCCCTTCTTGAAAAGTGCAATCCAAAGAAAAGGACTCGGGCCGTTAGAGCCTGCAGACCTTTATTCAGTACATTCCTCACTGGTTCTCTCTGTTCACTGACAATTTGTCTCGCAGCCCCGACAAACTCACGGAGCGGGGCTGCACTATTGTTGCCATAGCGCAGATGCCGTCGTTGGAGAGCCTCGCGTCACATGAGCAAGTCCAATTGTTATCTTGAACAAAAAAAGGTCCCGTCTCAAACGCGACAGTTCCCGGGACGTTCTGTGGCTGCTCTTGAATGCTCATCGTCCGGCACCTTCACGCTGCCTGCAGACCCAGGGAGAGGATGAGGGGAGTCTGAGTGGCTCGTACCATTCGCCCGAGCCGGCGACCACACAAACCTACACCCGTGCCTTAGTGAGGGTGTGACTGCTGTGACCTTTCGGAGATCGCTGACAGGGCCTCGGCCAGATCCGGCCCCGGGTCACCAACAGAACACCACGCCTCAGCCAGGAGGTGAATCTCCATTGCCACACAGAGCAAGGAATGGAATCCATCCCATAATCAAGGACTGGCTGGGAGGGGGCGTGCTTAACACAGCTCGCCCCTTCGCCTTCTGTGTTGCCACTGGACTGGCAGGTGTCAGTGTCCTTTATAGTTTAGGACTTACGGATCTAATAAACGCTGTGTACCTGTAACATCATGGTGGCCTGTTGTTGTTCTCTCCCCGAGCGCGAGTGAATATGGCATTTCTGTAAGTTATTCCAGCCAAGTGATAGAGACCAGTGAATGAGTCACGTCACATGGTGTGTGCTGCTGCCCCAAACCGCAAGAAACTTCTGCTGGGAAGTTTTGCAGCTTGTCACACCGTGTGATGAGATGTGTGTGCGTGTGTGGTGGTGGTGGTGGAGGGGGGCGGGGCGGTGACCAGCATTACATTACATGAGTCATATGTGGCTGAGCCCACGATGTTTACCTGTCCTCATGTGTCCCCCCCCCCCCCCCTTTTTGGGTCATGCTCAATCCGTCTCCCTCTCTGAACTCCAGTCGACGTTAAGCCCTTTGGCTAGTGGGCAAACCCCAAACTTAACTGCCACCCTACCCTGGCCTTCCACGCCCTTTGCGTGATCCGCTCTCCAGCACGTGTGTTCTAGCTTGAGAGCCGTACACCTGAACCCTCCGCATCGGGGAGCTTGTATGTCTGAAGGGGCCCGATTAATAGGCGGAGGTCGTGGCGCGGAGCCCTGAATATGGCGCACATTGGGACACGCGTTTCAGAAGCTGAGGCAGGGCTGTTCTCCTCGCCGCGCATTTCACGCAATTATCTGCCCACATCACTGAGCAATAGTGCTTATGGGGGAAGTCCAAGGGCACTTTGTAAATGCATATATACTATTATGCAATGTTTCTCAGCCCAGTCCTCGGAGACCCTCAGCCAATCCACATTTTTTTGCTCCCCCAACACACCTGTACTGGGTATTCGGTGTTCTGGATTACGTGATTGTTTGATTCAGCTGTGCTGAGAGCTGGGATGGAGCAAATCTGTGTGCCGTCCTGAGGTCTTCAAGGACTGGGTTGAGATCACAGTTATAAGTAATAGTGAATATTTTCATCCACTTCAAATAATGAATACACATTAAAACAAGTACTTACATATCTGTAAGTGCTCTGCAGTGGTGTAGAATGTGGCATTTGCACTCAGGTAATGGTTCTTTTGAGCCGCTCCTGAGGTAATCATTAGTGTGCTGTTGCCATGACCCCCCCGGTAAATCCAGCACTTTCTCCCCCGGGGGGAGAATACACCTGCTTATTTCTTCACCACCGCTAGTAGCCCACTGAAATTTTATCGTATAATTGCGGCTCTGTCATGGAGGCAGGCGAGCCAGCAGCCCGGAGGGTGGTCGGAGGGGGGCCCTGTTCAACGTCTTGCGTGTCACTAATAGTTTCAAGATGTGAGGGAGCCTCGGGGGATGAATGGGGGGGGGGGCAGGGTTCCAGTCCGCCACAGCAGCAATACACTGAGCCCGGATCCTGCTGGATTACTACGCTGCGAGCCAGCATGCTGTTCCCCATCTTTACACAGGGAGAGCTTTCTCTGTGTCTCCCCAGTTTGTGGGCCAGCATAATGACAATGAAGGATACCAGAGAAGTCGACGTGGACCTAAAGTGGGGTTGGGGGGGTGAGGGGGCACCCTAAAGGCGGGGTGAGGGGGGTTAGGATGATTCCTAGGGCCCCTGTTGTCCAAAAAATTGGAACATAAACTAGATTGGTGGCCCAATATAATAGGCTTTCATTTTTGCTGGCCTTCAAGCTTCAAAATGCAAAAAAAAAAAAAAAACACTCAGTGTGCAAAGGCGACTCTGGTCCTAATGTCCATGTGGGACTGACTCTGGCCTAATTACATGACTCTGTGCTCTTCAGAAATTGCCCGTGGGGCATCTGGGCCATAAAGACCACCCTATTTGCCTAAATCCCCCAGAGGTAACTCAGTGTGCTCTGCTGTACTAAAGGCATGGGTACTGTTTACTGCTGCAGCCATCTGCGGGCTGAGGGGGTGGGGGTCATTCCCCTGATGACTGCAGGTGGGTTGCCTGGCCGTGCTGCGAAGCCTCCGTAGTGTTTGTGCCCGTGTGGCATTTGTCACGTAACAGCAGTGAGTTTCCTGAGTCAGCCGCCTGACCCGCTTATGATTTCAGATTTCCAGCCACCCTCAGAAGTCATGTTTTTTTGATGTGGCACTAGGGGTTTCAACGAGTAACAAGCAGGGGCAGCATTGGGCCTAATTCTGTTATATGAAAAGAGCAAAACACACACGCAGAGCAACAGAACCTCCATCGCACTCAGTATTCGATTTTCCTCTTTACACTTCTTTCTGAAATTATTCCCTGTGAAACCACATTAGAGAGTGTCTAGCAGGCTTAGACAGTTAATATTACTACATCTATCTTTTTTCATGAAAACATTTTTTTTAAACGCCCACTCTTAATGGATCAGCCTGTTTGTCTGAATTGTGGATGCAGATTGTGATCAGGGCAGCCCCCCTCCATCCCCCGTGGAGTGAGTCAGAGTCACCCTGTGAATCACACTGCCCCCTTCAGGTCCGGCATGCATGTGACAGTCTTTTCTGTCTGCCCCCGAAATGCGGCCATCGCTGCAGAGGCGGGTGAAGGAATGTAGGTGTCTTTTTCTACAGATGGAATATTTGTTAGGGTCAATGATTCTCCTTCAAGAATATACAAACACCTCTCTGCAAAATGTTTGTGTAAAAATGGCTGGCAAGGCTCAAGACAAGGAGCCTTTAAAATAATGAAAATGGCCACATTAACGTTTTTAAGTAGCTATTAGACAAAAGGCTGGAGACATTTGAGAAGCAGTGGCTTAGGCTGTGGTCTTCTGCCAAGATCTACAAGCAGGACTCAAGCAGGCCTTCATGATGTAAGGCTTGGCAGTTCATTAAAAGTTTCAGACCTTCTCCAGAAAACCCAGATCAAACAAGTTTGTAATGTATACACTTTGTATACGCGCCTAATGGACAACAGATGGCGACCTAAAAAACCGAGAAGAGTTTGTCCTTGACAAATATTAACCCGTCCATATAAAAAAAAGACACGTTCAGCATTTTCTATGCAGATGTTCGATTCCTCGACAGCAGTAAGGCTCCTTGTCACCGGTCCCCCAAACACACACACACACACACACACACACAGACGGTAAGTAAAGAAGGTGACGGTTTGAACCGTCTCAGGAGCGCTGCTGGCTTCGCGGTGAGTCCTGGCACCAAAACAAAGACTAGCAGCCCAGGAGCCTCTGGATTACAGTATTCCGTGACTTCCTGCCAGCGGTCATCCGCTTTCCCGGCAAACCGCAGGGACGCAGACAGTATCAGACGATGCATTATGCGGCGCTGCATCCATGTTTGCTCACTGAACAAATATTTCTGTTGAAACCGATTAACATACATTTATTTATTTACACATCACTCCATATTTAATTCATACCATTCAGTATCGACTGGGACTTTTAACTGCATTCACACTGTGATCTGTATAGGCATTCTTGGCGTGCGTTTTAACACAGATTCATGGATTAGAAAAAAAAATGCCTTGGCCTGTGATTACTTAAAAAGAAAGAAGACCCATATGAAAAGTGCATATATA
>JAODKL010000027.1:22358344-22374656 GCA_026780765.1 Petrocephalus schoutedeni | reverse complement strand
ACGCCTTTTTCACTGAAACGCCAAAGATAAGCTATGCGATACATTTCTAATTTAAAATTTAGAATGTAAAAAAAAAACATATATTGTTAATCCGCTAATTCGAAACCATTGCAAGTTTTAAGAATTAGAATATGGCTAGCTTAATGCTCTCAGGTAATTCCTACGGTGTTTATTACATTTAGAAGTAAATATATACGCGATGCATTTTAAAAATGATTGCTTGCTCAGTTCTCGCACAGGTATTCATATTTTCTCGTTATGGTCTCGTTATTTGTATAAGATTTCATAAAAATGTTTGCATTTTTTTTACTAATGCAGTAATGTAAGCTCAGAGAGACGCCTATGTGTTTTGCAAAAAAAATATACTGCATATTAATAAACAAGGCTTTCTTGAATGCCAATGGGGGAAATGAATTATTATAATTTTATTTATTATTGTTGTTGTTATTATATTATTATTATTCGTTTTTTCTTTCATACCATTACTCGAGTATCCTGTATTTTAACCGCATAATGGAATCTATGGCATAGCATCAAAAGGCTAATCGTTTTTAAATAATTAATTCTCTCCATTTCCAGAAGTAATTGCAAGCCCTCGGATTTGTCCATTACTCGTCATTAAACGAGTGTATACCCACGTACTTCATTTCAGATCTTTTGATGGGGCGATAACCTCAGTCAAGCAGACTCTAGTGGGCATTAAATAGGAATGGCCTTTTGATGGTTAGGTTCAAAGCGTACCGGCTTCTCCTTCGGATTTCTTTGATAAAGAAATGACAGCAAATATCAGAGAATAATTCAAGTTTCAGGAGTGTGGCTACTTTGATATAAATTTCTTAATTGTAAGCCTTCTCGGTTGCTCTGATATAACAAATTTTAGTATCAAATAATCATGTGTCCCTTCTCAAATTGTTCAGCTGATTCGTAAAGTTATCCCTTATTTGATTACAAAAGTAACGACTTCTCGTCCAGCATGGAGCATCCAGAAATATAAATGTAAATTGACATGTAGGCCCATAGATTCCAGAAGGCAGATTTTGCCCGAGCTTCTTTCACAGACAGACAAACACACGCACACACGCACTCAGGCAGACACAAAAAGGGTTTTGAAATGTCAGAGGAGACTGAAATGCCTTTGCAAACGGCTGTGGTACTACATCACAGGGACCCGTATTCTGTTGTTATAGCAACAAGAGCAGCGATGGTCCATAAGGCAGCTTGTTGATCCTTATACTTTGGTAACCCGATTTAATTACATTTCTTACCAGTGGCGCGAATTTGCATATTTCCCAAAGAATAAGGTTTTACTTACGGAGATCGAAGTTGGATATTTCTGAGTGTAACGCGCAGGTGTGTGCAGAAACAAAGCAAAGGGAATTTTTGATTTTTTTTGAAAGCCGGGATAAGTGATTAAAACATGTAAAGCTTGATGGGGATGGAAGGGTCACTACTTCTCACCGAAAGCGTGTGACTCGTGCGCTCATAACACACTCGCATCGTTAGTGCGCACCGACTGCACGACGAAGACCTTACAGCCCGAGCGATGCAACGTCTGCTTTACCCAGAAATTACCTGGCGTTAGCCGTTCGTTTCAAATTTTTATGTCTAGCAATTACCTTTAGTTCTTTCAGGTCCAAAACACATACGGCTATTTATAAGAAAGCCAGTGGACCTTCCAGCCGCCAGTTTGCTTAAATTTCCCGGGGCCCGGAACACCCAAGTAGAGGCGTCTCCTGGGTGACGGCGGTACCCCAGTCTTACAAGCTGTAATGCTCCTTTAGCCCATTGCAGGGGTGGGACGGTTCACACTATCCCGACTTAACTCCTCTTTCACTGGAAACACCCCTAATCCTATATCTTAGCAAGGGAAATGGCTATCCCACAGTATATTAAAGGACAACAAAGTCAAAATTCAAAGCTGCCCTATAGGTTTTCTGCAGCCAGTTTCTGTTCAGGGCACCACGCTTAATTTAGGCCCGTCCCGATCTCAAACGTCTTTACCTCAGAATAAAAGTGAAGATAATTTTTTTTATTCGGTGTTTTCAAGATCCACTGCAAGCCTGCAAGACGAAATGGGCCTATCGCCCGTAGTATTTTCAGAAAAATAGAAAGGAACGGAATATTAAAAAATACACGTACGTTACGTGTGCCGTTTTAAACGTAGGTAAAGCAAGGTGTTGTCAAACTGGCGTTTCTTAATAGTAAAAACCACCACCGACACTAAAAGGGGCAGCGGTGATCATCTAAGTCAATATTACTTAAGTTAACGTCATAAATCAATACCCTTGCAAACCATTGTAACAGCATGATAGATCTGAATAGCGATGTTAAGCATTAAAAAACGCAAACACTTTTATTTTACAATTGTCACTAACAAAATGTACGGGAAAAATACGGATTCTGGGAAGAGCACACATATCGAGTTTAATTTGTATTAAATTGTAGGAAGGCCAACTGTTAACTATGATGCTAAGATTAACCTTGCAAAATTATTCGATGTTATACTTTTCTTTAAATGGAAGTCTCACCTGCAATCAACATCAGACATATTAATTGTGTTGTAATGTCGTATAATTCTAAGAAACGACAAAACATTACAAACAAAACACCATTTATTTAATGGTAACAATTATTGTAAACGAGGTATAGCCTTGAGCTTATTTTGTGAATGCAGAGTATATATGTTGCATACAAGGCTCTGTCACATTATGTTGATGTATTTAAAGAAATTAATACATTTTAATGAACAATGAAATTATTGTCTTCGCTAATGATACATGAACTAAATGTCAGATTATTAAAGCAGAACTAAAAACCGTTTGCTGCTGGTACGTTTTTGTGGCTGTTTTGTCCAGGGGGCAGGTGTCTCATTTTATAAACCTATTGAGGGCAAAATTGCTGCTGTATACTTTATATATCTTTAAAGGCCTCTCCAGTTACAAATCGATGCTCAGGGCCATTTAACCAGCACTACGGGATGCTTCCCCCGAGTTCCCAATGAATTCTTGTTCTATATGTTTATGATTTTAATTAATGGGATGTAGGTAAGGCGCAAATTAGGCCTATTGAAGCGCACAGTATTCTAAAATTAATATATTTAAATTTCGAATAAACGTAAGATATATTAGACAAATTCCATTCTATTAAAAAATAGGCCAATTGTTTAATTATGATGTCGTAATATTAAATATTCATTATTAAAATCTATTGAATTGTCATAATAATTTTAATTCTTATTATGGTGTCTAATTAACAAATGGTAATTTGTATTGCATTTAGATCGCAAAGCCGCGGAGAGCATAATTGTGTCCGACTGGTAATTTGTGTAACATGTCACAAATAAAAAGTCTGAATAACGCTTAAGGTTAAACGTATTATACTTCATGGAAACAAAGCCGCTTGTGTCTAACATTATCCGCAAAAGATTACTTTTTTCGAAGATGACTTTTGGCAATGAACCCTCAAACACTTTCTTATAGACATAAAAAGGAATAAAAACGTCAGAAATATAATCTACCTTAATGTAAAGAAGATTGAAACTTTTTTTATTCTTCGGCTAAACGTTTAGGATTTATCGAAGCGTGAACTAGAAAGCTGACGCTGACTACAGTATTGGTGACGGGTGAAGATTGTTTTGCATTTAAAATGAGTTTCATATGTAAGGTATCAAGGTATATAATTGTTGCTGTTGTTCTGCTTAGTTGCGAATTATTTTTTGCTCATCATTATTGTATTACATACTAATATTCCGAATGGATTTTCCACTACGTATTTTTTGTTTCAGGACTTAAAGGAGTGCCCTTGGTGAGAACATCGTAACGGGAGCCTGCTGGCGTTTAGTGGGCATTACGCACTTTTACGGCGAAAGGAAACAATTCAAACCCTTTCTGTGTTGCTTCATTTGCCAAGTAATATTTGACTGATGGGGTCAAATTGTCTGTGCCGGCTGGTCCAGTAGGGAACTGAAAGCGGTAGTGGCACAACCAGTCAGTGGTGGGTCAAGTGCCACTGCAGACGGACAGTCAATGCTCTGATTGATGGTTAGCATACTCCCAGATGCCCAGGGTAAGCTGCTGATTGCGGGGGAAGAAACTCCGACTGGGTGCGACCTGAGCTGTGGTCAACATCCTATCCCCATTTAAGGGCACATCCAGTGTAACCTGATCTGATTGGATCTGATGGTGGAGACTAGGCTGGATCCTGGGAAGTGTTCCATCTTCACTGATAGTGATCTTAAGGATTAGAGGGCTTGTGTAGTGAGAAGGCCCTTCTCTCCACTGCTCACATGTCGTCCCCGGCACAGACGGTCCACTCCTTTAATTATACCCGCTTAGGTCCCCAGAGTACAGCAGCGCTTAGGGAGAAAACTGAATTTGCCACCCTTTCTACTGTTGGGGAAATTCTGCAGATAGACAGGCTTCAGATGATCAATGAATGTCACATCGAGAACCTTCTGATTGTCTTCGAGGAATGATATTAGAATTCAGCCTCAACCTTCCATCTAAGCAGATATTCTAAGGTTCTTCAAAGCTGGCATTTATTACAATTACTTAACATTTTTTTCTGTGTTACGTAAACCACACTCAGACCTTCACTAAGGTTTATATGACCTAGTCTTATATGGGTATAAATGGGGCTTGTGTGTTGGTGGGCCTGATGTAATCATTTAACTAGGGGAAGCCAAATGATAATTTAGGTTTTCTTTCCAGGAGAAAAAATTTTAGACGAATTATTGCCTTCGAACTTTCAGAAAGAATGGTGGGATTAAGAGTAGACAAGATTTCAAAGGTGCATTTCTTTGAGACGTTACTTCTTGAAACGACGATCGAGTGCCTCTTATTTTTTCGCGATGGGGAAAATCATGAGACTGAGGAAAAAGACACGTTAAGCTTCAAATGGGATTAAGCGACCGTGAAATTTGGCCAGGATGCGCGCGATTTTAGTTTTAAACAAAGAACAAGCTGTTATTACTTCAAAATGGAAAACAATGGAAGCAATTTGTTAGCGACTGTCATAAAGACAGCCGTAAAATTAATGGGATGTCATTCCAGCTGATGAGTAAGATAGGCGTAAGATACGTGTAGAGTAATGGTTTATGCATGTGATTTACAAATGACGTAACCACAGGAAAAGGAGCGTCATTGAATGCGGGCGATAGACGGAGGGATGAGAGAAGGGCCGAGATGGAAGCGCGAGGCTGACACGGCTGTGGGGTACAGGCGAGCCTTTTATCACCGTGGTGTGACATTCCTCCTCTGGGGCACCTTTTGAGTAGCTGCATATTGCGGCCTTCCCCCAAACTATCCAGAACGTAGCCAGTCCAGAAAAATACAGAAATGTTCCCCGGGTAAGACAGTCACTGACATCACAAGATGCTATCGTGAACATACAGAACAATCTGGCCATTTGCAAAGCGATAAGCAGGCAGCATCATTTCAGCTAAAGCTATGTAATGTGGGTGTATACATGCAAAACAACAAAGGACTTTATAGATGGCAGAAATAATTAGCTGTAATTATGAATAATCGCAGTGTTTTCTAAAGAGAAATGCAGGCAAGCACAAACACCCCACTCACGCCACAGAAAGTGGAGGCACCGGGGCTGGCTTCTACCCAACGGTTTCCACAGGCTGGGAGCTGCAAGCCGAGGGGGCAGGTTGGCGTGCAGAGAGCCGCATGCTGCATGCCGCATGGAAAAGTGCTCCGCGCACTGCAGAAGTCAGAAATGCCCTGGAAGCGATTACTGGCGGGGAGACCTAAAGGGGTGACTCTGTCAAAAAGCTTATTGAAAAAACTGTAGGCCAAAGGTCTCCTGAATCCTGTTTTCCAGTCATGTCCAAGCCACTGACAGTGTTGGTACAGAAAGGATAAATTAGCAGGATAAATTAGTTTAAGGCTCTTAATTAGGTTAATCAAGTGTTTATGTAGAATAAAAAAGTTCATGTGTAGCTGAAATATGCCTCAACACGGACCACACTGCCTTATTACTAATTATTATTTTGAAGCTTCACTTACTGCAAACACAATGGATTATTAAGTGTACATTCAGCACTGGATATGTAGCCATGCAAAAAATCCAGTGCCCGGCTATCCCACATACGAGCTCAGAAAAAGGGCAACAGAGTATTTCTTTAAATACAGACTTCAAACCAGATAATCATTTGTATTCTGGTGAAGATGTTATGGTGTCTTTTGGGATGCTGTATAAAAATTCTTGTCATGAATCTCTGCCTCTCTTTTGAGCCTCAATATAACAGCCAGTGGATTTAAAGTAAAAAAAAAAAAAAGGTACAATTTGGAGCAGAGGCAGGGTCGTGTTTCACCGGAACAGGAGTGCCCTCCTTAAGGAACTTGACCTGTAATCGAAAGGTTGCCAGTTCAAATCCAACGAGGTGGACTAATCTCATGCCCTTAAGTAGAGATCTTAAGGGAAACTCCGCTAAGTATCTAGCTGTATGATTGGGCACAAGTGTATAATTGTTGGCTACGTTAGCGTTGCTATTGCAGCAGGCCCGCGCTAAGTACATAATAACATTTAATTAGATGTTGCAATGCACACAGACAATAGGCTTTTCCTCAGCAGATTCCTGCAGCCCATTAAAATTGAGTCAGGGAATCGCAACACGCAGTCAATTTGTTGATGCCATCAGAAATCAGAGAAAGGGACACTTGCCTGACATAACACCACGTTTCCTCACAGTACAAGGAATGGCCAACAAACCAAACGATTGTGGGGGAAAAAAATTGCGTTCTTTGGACCTTAAAGTAAATTTTTTTTTACATTTACATATTTATATCAAAAAACAAATTTGTCACAGAAGCTGTATTAAGTTGACTTCATGAACATGCTTGTTTTAACGTTATTGAAACTCTTTTTTTTTTGCGTTGTTTTTTTACAATTTTCAGCAAAAGGCTTATTCTGCTGCAAGACAAACACATTTAACACAATGTGAAGCTTGTGTTATCCTGCCTGTATGATGTAAAGATAGCCGTGTCTGCCTCTGGCTCAGATTATCCTGGGCATAATACTCCTAATTGCGATTTTACTCCCCGTTTGAGTATATGACTCCAAAATCCCAAAAGCTGGAGGTTCATCAAAAATGCCACCCCAGCATCCTCCACTGCCCCGTTAACAGCCCTTGTATTAAATTCCCTCCATGTAGGGTGTCAACACGAGGGATTTAATTAATTCAGATGCCCTAACTTGAATTAAATTAATCCTCATTTTAATCCCATATAAATAGAAGAGGTGCTTATTATATACAGATTGATTGTCTTTAAAAGGCTGCGGGGCGTCTATGACGCAGTCAAAGAGATTACTTATAGTTTTGGGGGGTTACGTTCCCCACCCCCCCCGCCTACTCCCTTGATGCACACAGTTTTTCCCAAGGCTGCTCGCTGGTGAGAATGACATCGTGTGGAGGGTAATTAAATTTTCTGTCAGATTAGCTTGCAGAGCATCGCAGTGCCTCCCCACTCCTTTCGCCGTGAGCCGATCCCCTTATTTTCCAATTTGCAATAGAAAGACCCCCAGAGGAGATATTGAGCCGACGACAAGGGAGATGAAAACAGTTGGGGGACTTAACGACATCTTCCACGTAAGGACACCCCCCCTCCCCAACCCCTGGCCCTATTGGATCATCCCCATTGATGTGCGGCGTGTGTTGTACATGTCTGGTCACCCACCGGGGGCCCTGCCTTTCTCCCATGTAGGCGAGAGTTCAAGGTACCCCTTACTGCGACCTGCAGAATGTTACTATGACAACGGGATGGAATTTTATCACGGGGGTTCTAGATGTGGCTTTTAAAATGGTCCCACAGCATGATGCACAGAGAGCTGAAGGTAGCCCTTGAAGACGGCGTCCATCCACCGCGGCCATCGCTCGAACCCGAACTCAAAACAGGCGGCACGATAAGGGAGTGGCCCCGTGGTGTCCAGCTCCCAGTCCCTCTGGGCCGGGACCCGAAATTACGGAAATAGGGCTGCTTCTGCACATGTGGTTTCGGATTAATTCGGTTGCGGCTAACTGTCTCGGGTCTCCCACAATGCCCGGGGTTAACAGAAGAGTCATTATTTGGCGAGGAGCTCCGGTGCGAATGCAAATCGCTGGCTGGGCTCCGGGCGGCATGCAAAGCGCGGCGATAGTCACCCTCGCCGCTGTTTGACTGGCGGCTTGCAAATGTTCGCCGTGTGGATGTGAACGCGGGGAAGGGTTACGGCCAGGGCAGCGCCTAACTCGCCGCGTGATTAATTTTCATTACCAGTTTTTGAAAGGTCCACGCTGTTTATTCAAATGCAAATATTCCTCACCCATGTACAGTCCAAAGTCCACTCGGAGATCCACGGCAGTCATACACTGGGACAATTTGGGCCCCCCCCCCCAACCTCACCAGTGTCCTACGAAGCGAAGAGGGTTTGGGTGCACAGTAATATAGACATAAGGTGAGGTAGCTTTCTTAATATGGGGATCAAATTATTCAAGTAAAAACGGAAGAAACCCAAGTAGTGCTCTGTCAGGAAAGGTGGCCCAGGTCCTAAACTAAACTCAGGACAGCTCAACATGTAATAGGCAGGTTGGGGGGGGAGGTAATATGTGTGCTAAGTGGGTGTGGGGTTAGTGTCCAACTGGCAGTGGGGATGGACAGACAGCATTATGGGTAGTGGAGTTAAAGGGTGCCTCTTAACCCATTCTTCCACTTTGTCAGAACCTCATCCTTCCTGGCCGGGGTTTGGGCGATGTAATGAACACTAAAGGCTATCAGGCGCTCATTCAAATTCCGGACATCACAATGCTGGTCAATGAAGCCATGCACTGCCGTCGGTATGCACTGCATTCATACTCTGACTGTTGGCACACTACTTGGCTCATAGTGCTTGTGTAACTGTCACTGCACAAGAGTAACAGCAGTTAATACTGCTGGATATTACTGTTTATTGCATGTAATAGTTTCTAATTTGCGTACTATTTATTATTGCCATTTTACCGTGTATTACCATTTTTGTATAATTCTTTTCCGCGTATTTCTATTATTTCATCGTTGTTGTTGTGGACTCTGCACACAAGGTTCTCTCTCACTAGTGACAAATAGATTTGATTTGATAAGATTTTGTTTATTCAGAAAATATTTCACCTTGTAGGCTGAAATATCAAAAATGACTGCTTATAAAGAAGCCCAGTACTGCAAAGCTTCCCGTTGTGTATTTTAGTTTCTCTTTTAGCTGATATTTTCTTTTGCAGGAATTTAAGCGCTGCCTTCCAGCGTGTGGAGAAAACGTCGCAATTGGCAGCCAGCGACGATGTCTCTGGACAGCAGAAGGTGCCGTGTATTTCCAGAGCAGCCCGCGCCGCGTAAATGCGGGCGACCAAACTGTTTGAACAGATCCGCGCATTGCCCCGCATCTGCACAGCAGGAAAGTCCTTTTTAATTCTCCCGGTGTCGCTCTCTCCTCCCAAATCCCCGGCGGCCGCCGACCTGCCATTATTCATGACATAGTGCCGGCAAATCTACTAAATGCATCATTAGTATTGCAGAAATTCATCCCGTATGTATCCAATAACAAATGTTTGGTTGACTACAGGCTTAGGATTTTGCTTGCGTGCGTGTGTTTGTGTGTGTGTGTGTGCATGTGTGCATGTTGGGTGAGTGCGCATGCATGGGGGGGGGGGGCGGGGTGGCGTATAATCGCTAGGAAACATTTTACTGAACATTTGGTGATAAATGTAGTCGGCCCCCAGCTTAAAGCAATTAATTCAGGATCCTGACATAAACTCTTCAATCCTTTGACAGCTTGGAGCTGAAATGAAAATGCTAGTTCTCCTGGGAACGGCAGAAGATAGTTGGCTCCTTTCTGGACTGTTTGCTCACCGGCCCTGAGAGCAATCCTCCTTGCAGCCTGAAATGCAGGGACACAGACAATGTACCGGGGGAGAGAATGGGAGATGGGAATGAACAGTTTGAACTATTTGCTCAGCAGAAGGGCGGCCACAATGGCTGGCCAATGGGTTTCCCATGAATCAGGCGGGGGCCGATTCGGGCCCCTTTGTTGTGGGGGGCTCTCCCTGCAGCCAGATAAGAGCACAGCTGCCTAGAACCTTTAATTCCCATTGTACGTTTTACTGTATAGTCATTTATCTATTGCTACACCCCCCCCCACCATCACACCTCAAAACCTGGGCATAAGGCGCACATTCATAAGCATGCCGGTTTCTGTGCCCCGCGTCTATGCCCAGATGCATGTATCTGCGTGGGCATTTGGTCCGGGGGGGTTGGGGGGGCTGGGTTGCGGGTATGACAGACAGCTGACCCCACCTCTCCCTTCAATGGTGGTATCAGAAGTCAGGACTGTGATACGAGACTGATAGCTAGCCATTGGCCAGGCTGGGACCACAGAGACCTCGTCTTTAAACAGAACATTTAGAAAATTAATTAAAGTTCAGGCTGTATTTAACTGGATATATAATCAGATTTGTGTTAATGAAAGCTATCTGAATTTGAAAGAGATGAAGCAAATCAGGAAATGTAGCCGCTTCTACGGCAGAGGCTCAGTGGGCGGAGCAGACGTGGCCTTGCGAATATCTGTGGTCCTGGTTTTGCTGAGGAATTGGAGAGAAGGTGGCAGCTAACAGGCCTTTAGTTTATTAATTATTATTATTATTATTGTCGTTTTTGAAGAGTGCATCAAATCTGCAACACGGCATGAGGCTGAAACCGTGAAATCGTTTTCATCAGAAGCATCTCCGATGCAAACAGTGGCTCACTCCCCCCCCACACCTCATATTACCCCCCCATATTCATGCTTTCAGAAATGAATGGGATGTTTGGCTACAAAACAGGATGGGAACCCACCTACCTGCCGTTGTTCTGCCGTCCCTGGCCGATTACAGAAGCCTCCTGGTCTCCACATGACCTCCCGGCCCTTTTGTGGCCTTTGGAAGAGGACCAATTACATGGGGGTGGGGGGGGTAGCCAATCAATGCCCCCCCCCCTTACCTGCGCATGATTAGGCTGTGGAATCATTTTAAAATCCGCATTCTAGAACCTTGGATAAAATTCTATTCTGAATGGTAGCGTGTTGTTGGCCACAGCAAGGGGCGGTGGTGTGGTAACCCCGCGCTGATGCTGACTCAGAGAGCTGGCCTGATTGGTGCTGCCGGGGGTTTACAGGTGGCCACATCCGGGTCCTTATCTGCGTGACCTAGGTGCTCGTTGGGCCGGCCAACGTGGCGGGGTGAATAAATTAATTGGCAGGAAGGAGAGGGTGATAAGGGGCTGTTTAAGACACAATGGAGCTCTGATAAACAGGGTGTAAGAAAGGGCCATTGCAAACTTATCCTGTCCCCAAGAAATGCCTTAATGCCTGACAGCATAGCAAGCTTCTCACGACAGTTCCCTACTAAATAACAAACCCCTGACAGTTCTCATGATGCTGTAAAGTAACACCATTATTAAAGATGGAGAAATATAAAAAATAAAAGTATTAATATAAAGTATTAATATGTCTATCTACTTGGAGATATTTCATCTCATGTTTTTTGTAATGCCAAGGAATATTCTAAGTTATATTAAGTTACAGTTAGGTGTAAGCAAACCATTTTGGTGTTTTGATGTGGTTTTTAACTTTTCTTTGCCCAACCATTAGAAATATGGAATCAGTAGCAATGCAAATATGAGTCACATGGTGAAGGAGCTCCAGAGATTGGCTTTGGTGAGTGATCAGGGCCTATCATGGGATCACAAGAAATTCGTTGGGCCTAAACGCCTAATTTAGCCCACACACGCCATGCACCTTCTGCCACTGTAGTCACCACAAAGGAATGAAACGTACTAAACCGGGAGAAACGCGAAAAAGCGGTTGTGAAAAACACAGCGCGGATTAACCTATAAACTAATACATTTCCATACACTCGTGAAATCCACTTTCAGATCATGGTAATATAATACTATGGGTCTTTTGAAGTGACACTGAGGGGGAACTGGACAGATGATGTCAAAGGTATATCTGTCAGGGGAAAAAACAAACAATTTTGAGTGACAACCTATTCCTTAATTAACTGTTAGCTTTCAGAGTTCTGTTTCCACGTGAAAAAATGTAATATTAACAGTTCCATCGCATGTGTGCGAATATGGTGTGCGGACCTCTTTAAAGTGCTCTCTCCCTTCCCTGTTTATTATTAATACTGTAACTTTGCATTGATCTCCCCTCTTAAGGCCAAGTTGTAGCTGATTTTTTTAAATTACGTGTCAGAGTTCTTGAGAACACATCAAACCAGCACGTCTGACCGTGGGCAGGAAGACAGAGGCGGGCGCATTGTTTCCGTGTGAGTGCAAGTGTGTGCGCTCCTGTGTGTGTGTGTGCCTGCGCGGTCACGCCTGTGGAAGGTGCAGGGGTGGGGACGTGTGCTTGGGTAGCATCCCAGGGCTCCACGGTCCGCTTGTGCCCAGATAAAGCTCAGTTCTTGGCACTTCAGTGCTGAAGCGCTCTGCAGCCGCGCCGTTCATGGGCGATGAGAGCTCTGATACTAGAACCTTTAGAACTACCTTTGTTAAAAAAACACACACACACAAATAAAATTCTCTGAGTCATACAGACTGATTTTTTTTTAGCTAAACACTTCCATATGCCAGGTGTTGTGACAGCTCCTATTATTAATAAGTTTCGGCTCAAGTGTTCCAGGCTGCACAAGGTGCCACAACCCCACTGGCGGCCTTTCTGCTAGGCACTGCGTCGGGATCGACACATCTTTCTCCAAGCACCCTGTGTCGGAAGCGCGCAGGGCGTCAGCGGTCCACCCTCAAACCCTTGAACATTTAACAAATGGGGGTCAAGGCTTGACTATGCTGCGAGGCTGTGGTTTGCTGAGAGACTTTTCGTTTTTTTTTATTTTACTGTTTAAAAGAAGCTCAAACAAACAAATCAATCAAACAAATAATTAAATAAAAATGAAATATTCTAAACCCGTACTGTGGTGATAAATCAACTACAGGTGTCGGCTAATTACATGTATTTTCGACATGTTGTTAAGGTCTGGAGGTGTTCCACCCAAACGTGTGCCCTGCGTTTTAACTCTTATGGGTGTAAACTTTTTCCTAAATGGACGAATTACACATTTCCACCCTAGACGTACCCGAGAAGATATTTAAATGTATAACATTACAACAATTAACTTTCATAGTACTTTAAAAGTCATTAAAATTTAAGACCAGGCTTTGGAGCGAGTGACTCCTCGGTACCTGGCAAAGTGAAAGGTGCGATCAAAGACGATTATTATATCGGTTGAAAATGAGAAGTGAAGCGGAGACGTTTTTGGGGGGGGGGGGGGGGGGGGGGGGGGGGGGGGGGGGGTGCGGAACTGGACGGCTCTTCTGTAGCGTGACACTCCTCTTCGCTTTTTCGACACTAAGTGCGCTTCTTTGTTCTTGCTTGAGAGTTCATAGGAATAAGCATCAGATGGTCAGTGTTCTCGCACTGCTGTCGCAGACATGGGGAAGCGCCGATAGCTGATCCCTGCCTTTCGCCCCCCAGCCATAAAACTCGCCCTTCACTTCCCCTCTCCTCCACGCTTGAACCGCGCCCGCAAATGTTTCATTTAACAATCATCTCCCTTTTTCTGCCGCCCGGTGCCTCTGCCCTACCTGCAAGCTTTTAAGGTGCTCCAGGAGTGTGTCTGAGATTTTATGGTGTGTCCACTTTTACCCACCATAAAGTAAAGTCGCGATCAGCTGGATTTCTGTTTTTGCCTCTGGCGCTGCGCGCAGCAAAAGGCGAACACGGTACATTTCATATATGAACACATTTTAGGAACATGAATCCGAAAACGGATCCAAAGGACTTCCTCCTTTGACTTGAGAGGTGCAAAGTAAAAGTCCTTAATAAATAGCATTCGCGAAGGCTGAGGCGGTAGCCTTTGTTTTCATTGTTTAAAACAGCACGTTTAACCGCCCGATGCCTCCGCTTAGAGCACTATCTAACGCCAGCTTTTAATTTGTATTCAAACTATTTCCTAACGTAGTGAAACTTCAGAATACACGCCAATTTACCACAAAATTATTTAAGTGCATCTAATAAATCAGATTTGCATTTTAAAGTTGCATTTTCAAAGTTCCAAAATATTATGGACTAAACGGCTTACTTGTTTTGCCAGTTTCGTTAATATTATTTAGGGATTTAATTTCCTTTATTAACAACTAATTTGGAATTTTGACAGATTCTGATGTTTTTTTTTATTGCTTAGACTTAAATCCCAGTATCACTTCCCTGTTTGTTTTTTTTAAGCTGCCCTACACTTCTATACGTCGTAATTATACTTTAAAATTAATAAATGATATTTGTTTGTTGACACTTAAACCCAAACAACAAACTTATATTGCATTCATTGCATTTATTGTAATACCAATTTAAATAGCTAATTTAATTAGAATTTAAAATCACCCCCTTATTTTATCTATTATTTATTATGGCAATAAACACAAACAGGTGAGTGTACATTTTTGTTGCTTAGGAACGGCTTAACGCTATGAGACGGAAGTGTGTGATTTTACTTCAGCTGCGGGGTTTCACTACGTCAGGAATAGACAGAATGAAGTTTGACAAAAACACTCACTATTTGGTAGATAAGCGTGTGCGTTTTTAATTAGTTTGGCAGCATAGTAATCGTGTTTCTTGGTTGTAAATTCAAGTAACTTCGGCTGCAGAAAGTGAAATAAAATACCCGGTATTTAATATTTTTTCCAAAAAATGTTTAATTAATCGTTAATTTATTGTTTACATTTCTAAACGAAGGAACCTGCACGTTAATTGTTATATTTGTACGTTGCTCTATATGTGTGTTTTAGTTTAATGAAAAAAAAACATTGTAACTTGTGATCAAAACAGAAACACTTTAATTTGATCACGCATGCAGTGTTGTTTTTTTTTTCTAATGTCGAGTACTTCCAGTATTCTTAGGTATTTAAATGTATCATGTTTCACATTGCTGCTGGGTAATTAAAGTAGTTAATTAAATTGGCTTGGAAAAGAGGGTCAAGTTTTCGACTTGATGAAAAGTGGTAAAACACTTCAGCAGAAGACGCATTAACATGCAGATGAGTTACATCTCTTTCATGATGGCAGCCTTGATGTGAGATTTGCATACCGAACATTTTGGGATTACAATTTCTTTTTTTCTTGCGTGTGGATACTGTAAGTAACACACCGGATGGTTTTAGTGGGTCAGCGTACAGGAAACGGCTAAAGGTCTGTACGAGTCATGGAGAATCCTGGATGGAGAGCGACTGGTAAGGAAGGGCTGCGTGGCCGTGCTCACAGACGCTGTCGAGTAATGCGCTGTGCAGGGGATTGCCAGCTACAGTTATGCTGACTAACTCGTAGCTGAGTTTGCCTTTGGGGCATTTCCCTTTCATTTCTTCAAAGGACTCTGCCAAACAAAACATTTAAGTCGCGGTATTAATATGATTGATACTAATGATGTGAAGCCAGGCTGAGATCAAGCAAGTATGGCCCCATTAGTTAGGCCTGCTTTCCTGGCCATTGTGGGAAAGGAGGTGGCATAATGGGGAAAAGACGATTCGGCGACCAGTTGACGATGTGGGCCTTTTATACGATGCCT
The DNA here is from genome assembly GCA_026780765.1 of Petrocephalus schoutedeni. Lineage (NCBI taxonomy): Eukaryota > Metazoa > Chordata > Actinopteri > Osteoglossiformes > Mormyridae > Petrocephalus > Petrocephalus schoutedeni. The sequence goes on along the minus strand of JAODKL010000027.1, from coordinate 22,359,049 downwards.
TTCAAACTTAAAAAGCATTTTTCATGGAGAGGGTTGGCCCTACGTCAAGCCATTACATTATAATCACAAGGAAGTTACAGACTGACTGTCATCCGACCCTTTATTTCATTTTCACACACCTGTAGGTCCCTCGGACACCTGTACTCAACCACCGAGGTCCTGTGTGGAATAGCCCCTCATCTGCAGCCAGAGGGAAACTGTATAGAATTAGACATATCAGGTCCTTAATGTTCTACGGGTTCCATATCCGATCTAAGCGCATATTACCTGGGCACTGGTCATATCTGTCATCTCCCCAGCAGAAATACGGCTTCCCTTACCAAAGTACCGCGCTGCAGAAAATTCCGGAATTACCGCCAGTACCTCCTCCATGGGCGTGCTGGTATCACACGATGCGTGTGGTGAATGTAGACAAGAACAGCGGTGAATGAGCCAGAATATTAATTTTTGGCTAGAGTTTGGGCGAGGAAAAAAAAAAAAAACGGTAGTAGGCCTATAGTAGATGGTGATGTACAAGGCATGACAAATTGGGAGGTTTGGATGTCTGCTCATTTGAGTGTAGTATTGTTTTTACGGTATCATCTTTTGAAGCGGCTGGAACCCGGAGAATTTTATTGAAAGGCATCTTCTGTCTGAAGCACTATGTCAGGTAATGGTGTACGTACTACAGCCCCGCACTACAGTGGGATCGAGCCCCCTCGCCCC
>JAODKL010000027.1:22330978-22350807 GCA_026780765.1 Petrocephalus schoutedeni | reverse complement strand
CAACGTTCCTGGCCGGCCCTCTCGTCTCGCCCCCCCCCCCCTCCCCCACCTGGCCACAAACGCAGACACACCCTTCCATTCCGCTGATTTATGGCAGCCTTCGAGAGTTTGCTAAGCAAGCTCAGTTCTTTCTGCGGTGCCTCGCTCACCCACGGCCTGTAGCAGCCCTGAATCGGAGCCGTCCAAATTCCTCCTGAAACGCAATTAAAGCTAAAGGGGGGCACGCAAGCCCCTTTGCTCACACTGCATACGTATGGACGGTATGTAAAATATACGTCACGTTACCGCACTGGCACAGCTGAGATTATCAGTGCCTGCAGTCTGTTTGCCTACCTTCACAATGCAGAGAGGAGAGATGCAGGTACAGCATGTTGATAAAGGGACCTGGGATTTATAGGGCATTGCTGCCTGGTGAGAAGCTCTGGGGAAGATGTGTGGTCCAAGGTGAGGCCCGCTGGGGGAGATAAGGAGTGTAAAAGGCAGAGTGGGCTGGCGTGGAGCAGACCTACGTGCCACACAATGTCTTCTTAGTCACCGGCGGTGACCGGCCCGTGGCACTAACCAGGTATGCGGGAAATGTTTGACTAGCCATTTGTCTTCTACCTGAACCTTTCTGACGGGAGCCTTTTGTCTGAACCGTGCCGTCATTAAGCCCCTCGGCTGATTTATTTCAGCATGACTGAGGAAATGGAAGGCGAGGGAAGGATTCTCCGTGGCTCTTGTTTGGATGGGTGGCAGGGAGGGACTCTGCGCTTTTGTCCGGGACGCTTGGCGTACCGTTAACGTGAAAATGATGTAAATGCAATAAGGAGTGTACCACAAAATACATCACGAATGGGGAAGGAACTGGAAAATAACTAAATACATGAAACAATAGGTGCTATCTTTATGCGTGGCGACAGCCAATCACGTAATATTGCTGTTTTAAGTCCCATTCTCTCGGCTCAAGTCACACTCCCATAGACTTCTGGGAGCAAATCCCTCAGTCTCATGTGCTCGCTCATAAATGATTGACCTGCCGAGCCGACTGCCCACGTCCCGGCTCATCGGAGGCAGTGTTTGCTTGGGCTGGGGGAGGGGGGGTCGCCAGTTGCTGCTAAAACCTGCACTCTCCAGGTATAGTGCCCTGCTCCGTGTGCTTGTGTGGAATATAATAAATATATGAAAAGTATATGTTACAATATATCTAAGGTGAATGTGCTGAATATCTGGCAACCCGGGCGCACAAAGAGGAGCGGGGCGGCAGCCTTGCCGGAGAGGCATGTGCGCGGCCGAGTCCCAGGCCTGCTGAGGCTTCCTTTTCCAGCCGGCCATGAAACGAGCAGTAAGGTTCTCATTCACATCATGAACGGCCCAGTTAAAAAAAAAAAAAAACAGATTTGAGGGGCCCCTTTTAATTAAGTAAAGGAGGGTAAAACAAGGCTGGACCATGAATGAGATGTTTCTCCACAATCTTTTCAATGGGGGCCTCCAGAGAACGGAGTTTAATAATAGATAAGTCCACCACCCCCCCCAGCCACCCCTCTCCCCAACTTGAATAATGACTTTTTGTGTCGGTGAAAATTTTTTGTTTACAGCATTTAAAAGTCAAGTTTAAATGGACTTTCCGTTAATTAATTATGGGCCTTCTTGTGTTTTTTTTTTTTTTTTCCCTGAGTGGGGGTGTTGCCGACTCCATAGGCCTCGTTCCTGTGGATTCTGACGGTCTGTGAGTTAATGGGGGGGGGCAGGGTCGGGGTTGGGGGGGCATCAGAACCGGCGAGCCATTTTACTGCAGTCGGGTTTTTCTTCGCAGCCGCTGAGTGGCCTCTCCTTTTGTTCTGCAGGTCGCTGCTTGCCCCCAACCCCCCCACCCCCCCAACTCACAATCGCCCTAGAAGACCGGAGCCCCGATGTCGTCGACGGGACCGGGAATGCGGGGGTCCCCCACTCCGGCCTGGTGTGCTCATTAGAACCTGCCCGGACCCGGTGCTGTCGTCCCAATGGCAAATATGAAATATCAAAGTGGCTGTCAGCAGCTCTGAATGGGGACAAAAGGAAATCGGCATTAATGATTAACTTAGCTAAAAGGCCCGGCTTTTGTATTCCCATGGAGCCCCGGCTATCTGGCCACCGTGTCACATGCTTGGGCCATTTTCTAGCAGATTGAGGAAAGCCAGTGAGCAAACACAGGTGGTTCTGCGTCCCCGGCGCTGTCAGGGACGACCACAAACAAGGCCAGCAATCCCTGCCTAAATGAGCTGCACCCTTTGGCCCCCTCTCTCCCCGCGGCCCCTACATTTCAAGTCCAATGTCTCTCTCTTTCTCCCCACAGATCTGCTACTATTCATGGCCTATCTGCCCGGCAGAGGGTGCAAGGCCGGCCGGGATGGAGGGCAAAAAATTGGTAGATAAAATCAGGCCACTTCCGGGGCAAAAAGAAAAGCTACTTCAGCGAAGGGGAAGAGTCAGCAGAGAGCAAACTAATTAGCGCTGTTCAAGCCTGCAGCTTTGAAGACAAAACAAATGTATTTTTCTCAAGTGGGGGGCCAATTTCTGCGGCTCCGGTGTCAATGGATTGATAGGCCATGAAGTCTCTGGGCCTTGCAGAGGGATCGATCCATTCGTGATCCGCATTCGCATCCATATGGAGAACAAACAATAAATGCACGTATTTTCTTTAAAAGGTTTGCTTTTTTTACTCCCATTCAGGAATTACAAATAAAACTACATATAATGGACTTGTGTATAATATCATAAATTAATGTCAATGATAAGTTATGAGTACCATTATTTTTATCGGAAACCACTAATGTACTTTGTACACTGTTTTCATTTGCTATGAAGAGAAATATGAATACATGTGAAGTTTTACAATTGATTTCCTTTTATTAAAATTAAAATAAATTCCCATATAATTGTCTTGTGGAAAAGCGCTATTCTGATTTAAGGGGTCACATGACCTGTCTTCAATTGCACATTCTGGATCTTCCTTGCTTTAGCATTACACCACAGTACCACAGGCTCAGGTAAGCCCCAACCACCAGCAAGATCACAAGGGCATTTCCAACAAATCTGGCTCAAACCATCATCAAAGGAAATAGTGGAAATGGAGTGTCTGTGTAAGGTGGGAACCCTGTTGGAGGACGGCCCGTCTACAGGCAAAGGCAGAGTGACTGGCTGTGCTTATTTACAGGTGGTCTGTGTTCAGTTTGTACATGGGAACCAATCAGACACGCTACTGATGACCTGATTAAAACGTGACGATGGCTCTGAAAAATAGTCTCCTTTGGGAATAAATCACTAATGCCTGAATTTATATATTTGTGAAGATTTTTTTTTTATTCTGTTTAAACCTGACAGATTGATTAGATGGGTTGTATCGAAACTGGATTTAATGAAAATAAAAACCGCATTTCTGGCCGAAGGTATTGTCTGTGAGTGGAATCTGTTCGCACATTTTCTGTATGAAAACTAAAGTGTTCTTATTGCTGAAAAATGGGTCTGACTGGTGACAGACGACCCCGGAGCACCCTTCCGGCCCACAGCTGTGTGTCTGCATTGGAGTTAAATCCCCATCTTCGCATCCGCGCTTACTGTATTCAGATGTATCCTGCAAAGCTTGTGACCCATCCATGTCGGCACAGCTAGAGGATTTGAGAGGACGACTTTAACTCATTGTGCCACTGCAAAAAGATGTCTGTCCCCATTGTCAGGCAGGACGCAGCTCTCAAAGCGGGTTTCCAGTAATGAGCCGAGGCACGAAAGCTCATTGAAGATAGTAATTCTCTGAAAGGGCCTTTTGAAGCTGATGGCACAATGCAGCAAAAAGAGAGAGAAATCTGAAAAGAGCAAGAGTGTTTTAAGCAGGCATGCACTGCATTAACCCCTGTCTATTGTTGGGTGTTCACCTACAAAGGAAAGCAAGTTCGTTCTATGGAGATCAGAACTTACGTGTGCATCCCCCCAGCCCAGAAGCAACACGCATTACCGATTGCACTCGATTCCCATCGGAATGGGCCATCAGTGAGCCAATGAAATTGTCCCAAATTTACAACCTATGTGCAACAGCAACTCAGACCAATGACCAAATGATTTAATATTTTACTATTTAAAGCCCGGCAGTGCTAAGCTACCTAGTGCATTCTGTCCGGCATATATTTGGCAGGAAAATACTGCCTTGTTTTGCAGTGCACTGATCCCAGCCTCACACACATCTCCCAGCCTCTCAACCTAAATGTCAGCGCGATTATCCTATCCCGACAGATTCATTGAGGTACGGCCCATCTTTTGGCATGGAGGACAGTCTGTACCTGGCACTGAAGCATCTATACACCAGCCAAGGTGACTACCAGCACCTGCTAATGTGCTGACCAGAAGCATGCCCCGCTACGGTAGCTAATGTTGGCGGCCTGCTATGGCGGTAACGGCGACAGCCTCCGCATCAGGGCCTGCAGGGCAGCCTTTTAGGTCTGGATGACAGGAAGGAGCTGAGTGAAAAGTCTGTGTTTATCACCTGGTTGGCCTCCGAACCGCAATCGTGCCTCAAGGTTGGATTATTTAAACACAAGAAGGCACAAAGTGGGGTCACTTCAAAGCGGGCCTGACATTTCTTGCTGGCCTCTTCCTTTTTCCTACTTTTACGGACAGCGATAAAACTTGTGGCCGGCTTTATCAGAGGCAATGGCGCGCTAAATGGCCGAGCCACTCCAGGGTCATTTCACTGAGCACTTTGTCCAGAAGAACGCTAACAGGCACAAGGTTGGTGTGGCACTTTTTTTTTAGGTCCACAAAGCCCACTTTTCCAAGAGTCAGTGTCTTCCAATGTCTTTAAATAAAAGAAATCAGCCCAAAACTGAGACTCCGGCAGGTCACCGGCAAACGATCAGCACTCTAAACACTGAGTGCTTTGACTCAAATAATATCATTTGTAAAATGAGGCTTAAGATCTGTAAATACTCAAGTCACCAGTGCTTGAATTAACAATATATTTATTTATGAAATAATAATAAAAATATATTAAAGAATAACGCAAAACAAAGCCTGAGATGTTTGTTTTTCAGCTAAAGGATTAAAACATAGGCAGACACATGTGCAGAGCACACAAGAGAGAGGATTTTAGCATCTGCTACAGGCCGCCGCTCTACAGGGTTCAAAAGCAGAAAAGTTGGACAATGAGCTTGTTTCTGTTTTCTTTTCATTTCTGGAAGGAGCAATGTTCTCTTTTTTTAATGAAAGGTAAGAGGCCACCCAGTTTCCTGGAGGGATGATGACAGGTGTGTACGCTGTGCCGTAGGGCGTGGGCAGGTACAGGTGGGGGGGGGGGGGTTAGGTTGGGGGGCTGGGACCAGATGTAGCCGTCATGCTCGAGATCAAGTGAATGATGGGCGTGAAAATTGCGTGTGCAGACACACACACACACAAAAACCCGCAAAAATATTATTGAGGAGAGTCGTAGACAAAAAGGGAGCTCTGTGTGTTTTGGTGAAGGTGCCTCTGTCCTCTGCCAAAATTAAAGTCACCCACGTACCGTCGTGTTCATGAATAAAATATGCAGCTGCTTAGGCGAGTAATGGTGCAGCCGCATAACTGGGACGATTCAGATTGCGATTAACCGAACGGAGGAAAGAAATAATACAATATGTCAAGCTAATTATCTTATGGGCCTGGGGAAATTATACAGCGGTTAGGAATAACAGACTGTGTGGAGAACGGCGAGGCCTTCGGGACGCCCCGGGACAGCATCCTTTCATCAGCAGCGGCGGAGACGGGGGCGGCAGACGGCGGCCGTGGCAACGGGAGCTTGCAGGTGAGGCGGCAACAGCTGGCGGAGATCAGCTGCTCGCCAGACGGATGCTGCCGTCCAGCAGCTGCGGGGGGATCCTCGCCGGCGGCGGGAGGGGAACAATGAAAAGGCCTGCAGTGCTGCTGCGAGGTCGCGTTGGTGACGGGAAAACACGCGGGCAGGCCTCGCCCCCTTTTAGCGGCAACAGGTTGGGCCGATGCCATTCTCTGGAAAGACTTTACTGAGATACGGAGCTGAAGGGGGGCTGCGTGGAGCACAGGTGAAAAGCTGTGAGGCGGAACGAGGCTGAAAATGCGGGGAAACGCCCGGATATTCCGCTCTTTATTTGTGGGGTGAACCGTGAAAGCCCAGGGTGCAAGAAACGGGAAGCAGGGGCTCAGCAAGGCAATGAGAAGGACGAATCGGCAGCAGCCGGCTGGCGTGGAGGGTAACAGGATGCAGGTCCAAAGTGGGTCAATGGATAACCCCCCCCCCAGAGAATGTATGCATCACTCATTCTGAAACAGCCCGGGAATCAGTGCCAGACTCCCCATTAAAACCCGACAGAAAACACCCTTAAACCCTTAAACCCCACTCACTGATACATTTATAGCACACGTTACAGTTTGTGTTCCCCCACTGCTAACTCAGTGCTGGAGGTGCTCACTCAGTCAGCTGCTTGTAAAACTTAACTTAATAAGTCCAAATAGAACCTGTCCGCATCTGTTTTGATAGACATTTGTTTGTCGAAAAACATATACAGTGTGTTGCAATATGTTCCCCTTTACTGTTCTAAAGCACATGCTGATATGTTATATGGCCGTATAAACAAAATGAGATCACCATGCATATGTCGAGCTACTTTTATCTTTTTGTAAAAGCAATTATATGTAATAATTTATGATAATAAAACCAGTTACATATTAGTCACGGACTCAGTGGAACATCTGTTCTGGAAGGAACACGCTATTAATAAACTGTACGATAAGTCGAGGAGGGCAAGTTAATTTACACGCGAGCCTAAGCGGGGTGTTTATTGCATTTATTGCGAGCGAGTGCTGCGGCCCTATCTCTGCTGCTGGGGAGACAACAAGGCGGGCTTCCGAGGAACAAGGCGGACAAGAGAGTCACACAAAGGGAAAATAAACTTTCACGTGAGCTGAAAGGAGACAGGGGTCTGCGCCAGCTGTTTTTAATGGCTCTGCATTGTGGGGGGGGGGTCTATTTTTAACAGCTTGCATCACCCATTCAGCGCATTACAAAGGGCTGCCTTTGCGAGACCACTGGCGGTCACCTGCGGTGACCTGCATTCAGGGCTGCGTCTGGGTCTCCTGCACTTAGGTGCCACAGAGGGCTGGGGGGGGTGGAGGTAGTGTGTGTGGCTAGGGGGGGCAGCTCTAGTGGATGGTCAATTCACTCCAAGTCCAAGGAAAAAGTGTCGGAGTGAAATTAACACATACGCACACGCGAGCCTCGAAAGGGCCCTCGTCACTGGGGCCAGAATCCTCGGCGAGGAATCCAAACAATATCAAGCGGCAAAAGTCAACAGCCGGCCCACTTCTCGTAAAGGGCCGCAATAAACTGGGGAGGCTTTGCCAGACACTCACTTTCCCGGGGAAGCAATGCTGTCTGGGAGGACCTGCCACCGGCACTGCCATCGGGGGTCAAGAGCTGAAAAAGGGGGGCTGATGTCAGAGTTCACCAAAGCCAAACGCTGCAGGGCCATGACCGTCTACATGTTCCAGCCACCCTGGTGCATGATGGGATGCCGAAGGGCCATCCCATCGCCATAAGCCTTATCGTTTTGGGGAAATGTGAGCTGTCCCTGTGTACACCGCCCCCCAAATCTGCACACACGCGCGGACGCACGTTGGCGGGGAAGGCGCAGTAAGTGTCCTGTGCTGATAAGGCTGAGCGGAGCGGTTGGGGCGTGTGTGTGCGTGCGTCAGTTCACCCCTGACTCACACGCGGGACGCGCCGTTGGCCACCTGTTGCTCGGCGGCGCTGTGCCCTACGGCTGGGAGGGGGGGGAACAAAGGAGAGAGGGCCAGGAGGCCTGGCAACCGCGCTCCGTGGGAACAGAGCAGGTGCGCTATCGCTATCTTAAGGCTAAGGCGCGGCGGGGTGGGCTTGCTGACGCCGGGCGTCAGAAAGAAAGATCCAGCCTGGGCTCGGGAGCGGCCAGTGACTCCAGGACCCTCAGTGCCTTCCTGGCTTCTGCAGACGGATGAACCGTCCGGCTAAGGAACTGCAAGGAACAGTGACGAAGGCGCCTGCAGGGGGCAGCTCAGGCAAGACTGGCGGGGGGGGGGGGGGGGGGGGGTACAGAACAATGATGGATCTAAATGGTACAGAGCTTCTTTCAATACAGGACGATCTTGTAACATACGACAGAAAAGAAAACAATGTTACAGAGCTGAGATCAATTTTATGGTGAAAATTTGGTATAAACTGAAAAATAAAGTAAATTAACACTGATGCAGTCATGCCTGCTTGTGATATTAAACTTTAAAGAGAGCACACTGGCAAAGCACAGTGCCTCCTTCCTGTTACTCGAAATAAATATAATCATAATCACAATCATTAATGTAAGTGGCGAAACATTTTTCACCATGAGTTGAGAGGCTTTGTTGCTAACCAATGAAATGCACCATCATGTTTGACACCAAGTCAATAACTTATTATAAATTTGATACTGTCCATCTGTGTCCCACGAGTGCTCATTCATTTTCGTTGTGTAACAGCCATCGGACTATTTTCTTAAGTGGAAGCTTTGAAATTAGCAATAAAATGATTTCATTTTATTGTAGTGTGCAAAATTGATTAGTTGGTAAGTAGCCAAATGTTATTCCTTACAAATCACATTAAAGGACAAATGAGTGATCAGGCCAGACCTTGTGCCGGGTGCATAGCAGAACATCCAGCAGAAACGGGACGGTTGGCCTAAAGCCGGACGTGTGGCCTCCCGGGTTGCAAGCGTCCGCGACCAGCTGAGCGTTTGTTAACGTTACCCGACCGCATGCTAAGGAAGTCCATTATTTTAGGGCCTTTTTCACCTTCCTCTACAAGGGCTTCTCTTTTTTTCAGTCTCTCTCTCCCAGCTCCACCTTCCGTTTTCTTTGATTCCATTTCAGCAAATATCTAAATGACCTTTCTCTAAAATATAATGCTAACATTGACTTCTAATCTATTTGTTACTTGAAGCATACATTCTATTATGGAGTTCAGAGGAGACAACCATCTCGGCCACTGTGATGCACAATTACAGACTGATAAACCCCCATCTTCATACTGTGCATTTTATGTAAGTGTTGAGTTTTGTCTGTTATATACATGTCTGTATATATGAACGTATGTGGACCTACAGCCTTATATTCCTATAAATAAAACAAACGGGACATTGCAGTGCAAATGAGCTATTTAGCTATTCTGCACGGTACTTCAGTCGTCTATGCTCAATGTGGGTCTGTTACCGAAACATGGTTCTCATGGTGCTGTTGGATCATGACAGGCCAGCCACACTGCCAACTGAGAGACATGGGGCGGTGCCACACTGCATGCGTGTTTCGCATTAAAGCATCTAGACGGTCTGATTATTTATAGGTTTGCTCTGAAATCTCCTGCTACTCCTGATGGCCAGGCCGGGCCTGATGCAGTTTCAGTTTGCTTCCATCACCAAACCCATCCGTCCATCCATTTAGTAACTGCTTATCCTGGTCTGGGTGACAGGGGCCTGGAGCATGCAGCAGAGGGCATGAGGCATGGCTGCACGAGAAGCTCCTGCATCTCAGGGTGTATAAATACTCACACACACGCAATCATGCACTATGGGTGATTTAGAGGTGCATGTCTTTGTACTGCGGGATGAGACCATTGTATCTAAAGCAAACCTACGGCTCTCCGCACAGAGCGCAGGAGGCAAGAGCAGATCTACAACTCCAGAAAAAATGAAAAGACCACGGCACAATAAGAAGAGAAATCTGCATTTTAAAATCCTGGTTTATTCATGGTTCTGCTGGCAGAAGGCTACACTGAGCGGCTGGTTGCTTCCCGGTTCTCCAAGCTCACCTCCTCGCTCAGAGTCGCTCTGGAGGGAGCCCCCCTGTCACGGGCAGTAATTAGCCATGAGATGAGAGCACATTGCTCACGGAACAGGCCTCTTTAACTTAATAGTCCTCAGGGGGGGCTGCTGGGAGGGGTGCCACAAAGCGGGGTAGAGGACGATTCCAAGGGCCCCTGAGTGACTGTGCCCCTAAGAAATTCGGAACATAATCCGATTGATTTGGGTTGGAGCCCATTATAATATGCTTTCATGGGGTCCAATAGCTTGGTGTTCTGTGGCCCTCGGAAATCACTAAGGCTAAGGCGTCGGGAGGCGAAAATAGTCTCGATAGCATTTCCCATAAGCTAAAATCTGGAGTGAGTCCGTAGAACTCATTCACCGACGGCAGGCGTGCTCGCCGTCATTTGCAGTATGTGCTCTCAGTTCCGGAAGGGGAGAAAGAAATTCAACGGCAGAAAATCCCACGGCTTCACCTTTTCGGTCGGCAAGAGAACACAAAAAGCAGGAAGCGGGCAGCCGAGGTCCGGGGAAGGGACAAGCGGACACTGGGGTCCCCATTTGGAGACTGTCCATTTCAGGCTGAGATCCGGAGCCTCTGCTCCCACTCCCTGTGTCTTAGTTGTAATGCATCTCTCAACTAACATGGATCAAGGTATTAGGGATTCAGGCGATTTGTATTGATTTTATGTGCTGTCATGCTGGGACTGGATGGCTCATATTTGTGGAAATTGCAAATTCCTCTTTAAAATGTCACCAGCATTTAATCTCTCCCACAGTGGTCAATACTGGATTCTTACCCAAAGGGCCCCCGTTTATTAAAAAGAGCCCAAAAGTCCTCCCGTCGCCATGACATCAGACAGCGCGCGCTGGGGGGGTGGGCTCCACATGCTGGAGAGACGAGTGCCACCTGACATTTTATAACATTTCGCAGAATTTCACCACAGCCCATGTGTGGGTGGGCTGTCGCCCCCCCCCCCCCCCAGGGTTATTTTTCCTCCCCAATCGTCTGACTTCCTGTTTTTTTTAATGTACTTCCTGTTCTTATCAAAATTGCATCGTGGCGAGGACCCCGGCATGGCAGAAAATGCCAGACCTCCGCCAATTTACTCGACGTCAATCATGTTGAGGTCCGACCCCCATCTGGGATCGCTGCTAACCGGTGACACGACCTAAGGGAGCCGCTCGCAGCATTCATGGTAAACGTTCGACGTCGGCCATTTTTTAGGCGTCCATGTTAAAGCCCGGTCGCCTACCACAGGCTGAGAGACCATTCCCACATTCTTCCGATATCGTCCTGTATTTTTGAATCGGCATGGAGGGAGACTCCGCCGGCGAAAATCCTCAGTGGCCTGAGCGCGTTCTCTGGCTGTTTGTCGAACTCCACGTGTCTCGTTCAATTCCCATCCCTTTAAGGGAGTCCTCCGAAAACACCCGGCGCTCATGTAAATAGTACGGCTGAGGGGGAAAAAAAAAGGGGAAAAGGCGTCGCCACTCGGCTTACACACTGTAGGTAATGTTGTCTTCTGCTCAAATTTGTTCGGGAAACTAATCACGGCCTGATAAAGCCCACGGCAAATACGTACGCGGCTGACGCCCCTGTGTCACCGTTTACACAGTCGGGCCCAGTGTACATACAGCCCGGGGAGAGAGAGCGCGCGCTCGCCTGGGCCGGGCCGAGTCAGCTGAGCTGCCACCGCCGGAGAGCCCACGCCCTGCCGGTGGCGGGGAGCAGCACTGGTGCCACAAACTCCACTGCTGTTTGACAAAAACGGCACGCCCCGCACTGGCACTGGGGGCAACCCGACAGTAACGTAACGTGGGAAACAAATACCCATGTGAATTTCAGCGCACAGAGGTGATTTAAGTTTATCAAGCTGTTCCTCCTTAGGGGGGAAAAATAATAAATCAGATCAACAGTAATGCGATTCCCTGATGAGCATTCTGCTGTGGTATCCGGAAGAGTTTGCCGCTGCTTTCCAGCTGACCCGTAGATGGGGGAAGTGCCCTGCGATCCTGACCTGGGGTGTGTTTCCCAAAAGCTAGCACATTAGCAACTGCATGGGCCCAGCTATGCATGTTAATGCGAGCTTTTGCTATACACCCCACTGGTAGATGTATTGGGAGATATACGTCTGCTACTAGGTCTGCTGGCGATGAGCTAACCCTTCCAACAATACTACCGGAAACAAATTTGTTAGTTCTGGAGAAATGCTTGAGGCAAACCGCTAGGAACAAGGAGAGTGGAAAAGAAATGATTAATAATAAATTTCTGTTAATGATTTACCACCATCTTTGACTCTCACCGTATTGGTTGCTTACTTAACTGCGGTTTGGGTTTTGAAGGCGCCAAAGTAAATAAAGCATTAATTGCTGGCCAACAAGTAAATACTCTTACATTCCCCACTTCTTGTCAATCTCCCGGAAAACTAAAACCCGAGGTGATGAAGACACGCTGCTGGCATTCTCTCTGCGTTCGCCTGGAAATGCCCCGCGTTCCTGGAGGACGGCCCCTGCTGTTGATGGAGCGGGTTAACCTCGGGCTGATGCGGTTCATTTAAATCCATGGATCAATTAGCAGGAGCCAGCCCGGGTCACGCCACAGATATTGCGGTAGCTGCTGCTTCCAATCCTGCCTTAACAAAGTCACGTGCTGGCCTGCGCTGGGGGGTGGGGGCGGGTTATGCCAAGCCCAGATGAAGAGAGCAAACAGAGATCTGTGAGGCAGGCAGAAAATATTGATCGTGCAGAAAACTGCACATAGGCTGTTTGAACAACCCTGCTGGGTTTGTTAAGAGAGAGGAAACATTCTGGAAACCAGGAAGATTGCAAAGAGCTTCGTGGCGAGTAGCAGAGCAGGATCTATTGCCTGTTTTGCTGAACCACACAATACATCTCTAATTAGAATAATCTATTACACCATATTCTGTTTTGCCCAGTAAGTGTTGATGACTTTGAATATAATTAAATACATTGTCTTGGGACGTTCTTTTTGTTCCGATGCGCACAGCGATCACAAAGTTAATCGTGTTTATTTTGATTGGTGTGAGCTAAAAAAATGATTTACCTCATTTGCAGTTGCCATTCTGTGGCAATGCACGTACATCGGGTATGTGTTATGTGTCGTACAGAAACAACATGGAAGGTACCCTAATAGATCATTGTGACATGCTAAAAACCTGCCCGGAAAGCTGCAAATCTGGGAGATGCCTCATTCATTCCAACCTACTGTGGAGGACCCAGCCAGCAGTGGCCAAAAGAGGCCCTTTCAGCTTGTCTGTAAAAACTGCAACATCTATCTCAGGGTTCATGACCAGCCTAATGAATGTAAAATAATCCTTCTTTTATTGCTGGTTTTGAAGACAAGCAACTCATCCAAAATATTGCACAATTCTGAAAAACGTTATATTCTTTTGCTAAACCAGTCTCTTAAATCTTTGCAGTACATCATCATTGTTTTTTGAAAGTGACACTTCTTTGGACCACAGCAGTCGTTAGTCCTGGCTCTGGCGGCCATGATTATGGACAGATTCTCTGGGATGAAACGTTTAGAAGGATCCCGATAAACGGGCCGCGCGAAAACACAATAATAAGTAATAAAGACTCCCACCAAATTTCCTGTTTTCACCACTAATTATAGCGGCTGCCTTTGTAAAGACTTCTGTGCAGAGTCACGGCCCTTTTCAGCAGCGTGAGAGCAAATTACACGAAGGTACTGACTGCGAGGCATGTCAAAGACTCAAGGACAGCATGTTAATGCGCATTTTTTTTTCACCTTCACTGTGAAAGTGCTGAGTTTTGTCTTCAGTGTCCGAGATGGAGTTTCTCAAAGATGACCACGATGCACCTCATGAGCATCAGCAAACAGAGCACAGGAGCCAGAATGGCAACCTCTGTATTGACCCCCCACACAGAAGACAGGCTGTGGGTAGGAAGGTGCCTAGATCTTGCCTGCTGAGTAAAACCATCCTTGCTAAAGCGGCCAACAGTCAACTCCCCCTAAAGAAGAACCGGAATGTCATCTTAACTCAAAGGGGCACGGCGGTGCCAGCTGGGGACCTCTGATGTTAACGGGGCATTTAATGCTAATCACAAGGGCTGATGGGAAGTCCGTATCAGTGGCATCCGCCCTGGTGTAATCCTTTAAGATGCACAGTCGAAACACAATGGGAAAGAGTATAATTTGCCTTGTTGGGATTTCAACCTTACGCAAACAGTCGGGGGCAGCGCGATTAACATTCAAAGATGGAGCCTGCTGTGTTAAATGTCCGTGCCTCCTAATCTGATTTGTGGCTCTGACACATGAGCCGGTGGTTATCATCTGGAAGATCGCGCTGAGAGATGCTTCCAGGAAGGTGAGTTCCCGATCCGCCTGTCCCGAGTGTGTCAAGTGTAAATTGGACAAACCTGACTCCACGGTCCTCCTCCCTGACCGGGGTGACCCATTGTGTCTCTGTTTTGGGTTTTAAGGCACCCATCCCGCCCTTTTAAAGTGGCATGAAGGAAATTTAGAGAGTTCTTAGATGACATACTGCTGCCTGCTTTTGATGGCTCCTGCTCCAATTGTTTTGACCTTTAAATAACCGTAATTACCAAAAATAACCCCATAATATTAATATGAATAAAACGGAGGACCTACTGAAAATGTTTCACAGTGATTTTGAGCCCCACATGTCTGGCTGGCGGTTAATACAGCAACAGCAGGTAATGCTAGAAAGTATGGAAAAAAAGTTAAGATTCTGTGCTTAAAGGCCCTTGGCAGGCGATGAAACAGAAATCGCTCCACAAATCAGCGGATCGTGCATTAACAAGTTGGATCGGTCGCTAACAGGCTGTCTTGCCTCTGGATCTGACAGCCTATAAAAAAACAGTCTCCCAGATGTTTGCTTGTTACGTAACTACCTGCCCTTCTACTGACTCTCCGTTTTGACTCATCAGCTATAAAGTTGGGGCTCGACCATTAGCTCCTGCCCATGGGGCTGCCCGAGGGAATCCCGTAGACACCTGGGTGGCCCCGGCCGGGTTGAAACACCCTCCCGCTGTGCCACAAAGCCTCCATTTAGTAAACTAAGTCTCCTATAATGGGACGCCCAGCTGCAGGTAATCCTATCGAAATCGGCGTCTTTATAAAAACAATGCCGGCGAGTGCGTCGTCGTGACAGTGATGTTTCACGCATTGAATGCAGGGAAGCCACTGAAACAGCAGCCAAACAGGGGAGGAGTTAAAAGAGAAAAGCGAGACCCATGAATCTCTCCACCTGTGCCTTAAAACAACAAGGACCTGGTATTTCTTTTTGATGCACCCATCTCTGGCCTCTTCGTAGATGCACAGGTGGCTCGGCGGGCCGCTGGGTGCCTCTGCCGCCGCACGTACCGTGGCTGGACACATCACTGGACACATCACTGGACACATCACTGGCCACAACACCCTTCAAGGACTTTCTTTTTTGTGGTCAGGTGGGGGGGGGGGGCTCTAAAAATGCAGCCACCTGGGTATTGGGGGTGTTGCCATCATGACATTTTTTTGATAACATAGCCTGGAATGCTGATAGCAGGGGGCACAACGGTTAAGAACCCGGAAATGGTTTCTTGGTCAAAAGGTGGACATAATTGTGGTACCCCAGAACACATCCAATAAACCATCCAGCTATTTAAATGGACCGAAACCTGATACTAAATCTATTAGGTAAAAATTGTCATCTCAGCATTGTGGTAGTACTCTAAACAGGCCACAACAAACAAGCACCCCCCCCCCAGCCCCAATCTAGAATCCTGCCTGCAGTCCTGTTCCTGCCCCCCGTTTTCCTGCCCACTGCGGCAGTATCAGTGTCACTGATCCTTAAACCCCGTCTTTCAGGCTGGATGGAGTAAATTTCGGCTTCAATGGGATTACTGGGGAGGCAGAGTACTGGAAGCGAGCGCCGCTCGCTCACCCAGGGGCCGGCGGCGGGTCGGGCGATGTCGAGAGCCACTGCCATCTCCTTGAGATTCCACCACGCAAGAAGGAAAAGTCGCGCTAGAAGCTGACAGTTGGTTGGAGGCAATTCTTTGTCTTCTAAACGCGGGCTGCAAGAGGAGCAGAGGCTACCAGCAGGCTCAGAAAAGAACGGCGTGTTCTCCAGGTCTGGGCTTATTCTCGACGGCTTGGACTAGAGCTCTCCCAATTAGCCACTACCCAGCTAAAATTAGGCAAAGGAATTCTTTTGGCATTGATAAAGAAAAGGATCGAAAGAATTCCAGTCCCGAATGAATCACCGTGGTAAACAAGGCCAGCCAACCAATGGTCTTGTGCGGCATGTACATTCAGAAGCTTCATGCTGATGCATTTACACTGCACGGCCCTTACTGATAATGACAAAGCTGGATAGTGTCTGCTAAACAGATGTAGCTATGGTCAAGCTGAAACTCCATCTAACTCACATGCCCCACGGCACGCGTGGGTATTAAGATTAAGTTCAAAGGCCTGAGTGAAGTATTTCAACTCACTATGGAATATTGATAAGGCTGAATGCTATTTTTTTGCTTTACTTGTCTGATGCATTGGATAATAACACAGATGCATACAAATTAATAGGTAATAAAGTGGCAGGTTTTTAGGACCACCGGGTTGGCTAGGAGGCAGTCAGGAGTCAGTCTCAGTTTGTTCTGCAGAAAAGCCCGGGTCTAATTTGCCGTCATCAGGTTCTTTTGTTTGGCCTGGGAGTGGTGCTCGTGAATAATCCTCTACCAATACATCGAATATCGCCCCGGCAGGCACGGGCAGGACCGTGCCAGAGTGCTTCCAAAGTCCTTTGTGCTCAGTGCTACATTCAAGGTTGAATAATTTCTTGCTCATCTTCGAAAAATGGGAGATGAAAACACGATTTAGGGCTGCTCGTTTCGCGAACTCCCCCCTTCCCCCCCCGCATCCATTATGAGGTCGGTTACAACAGAGGAGAAGTATGTCAGAGTCGCTGAAGCGTGTACAGGTGACTGACACGTCTCAGGACCTGCCAGCAAGCTCACCATCAGGAATTTGCCTCCCATACACAGAAACGACCAAACTTTCAAGCAGCACTTAACATCTCATATTTATATACCATTCGCTAAAGTTTAATCGATAAGAGAATGCAACATAATCTTTCTATATTTCATGCTTATGTCTGCTATATTTTATGAAATGGAGCAGTGTATATTAAAGTATTGTGCTGCAGCCAGTGCTTCAAGCTTACGAGGCAGTGACAATGTTATTGTTAGGGATTCGAGAACCAATCATTCCTGATTGATTGGCTGTCACCGAGAAACAAGGTGACTGATTGGTTGGTGTGTGCGTGCCTGTGTGTGTGTGTGTGTGTGTGTGCATGCTGATTCTGTGTCCCATGTGCTACAAAGAGCGGGTGCCAGAGGTGAGCTGCAGGGATAGGCAGTGTGGGGCTTCAGCCTCCCCTGACGGAGACGGGACACCTGTGCTTCCACTGGCCACCCACAAGCTGCCAATGCAAAGTGAGCTTTACTGGTGAATGCCGGAATCCTGCATGACAATGATATTAATAGTGAATAACTTATGAATGTACTATAAAAAATAAACTGTAACAGGAAGCTGAAGCGAACAAGCAGCCAAATTTCCTTAATACACAGCAAAATGACAAACAATGAAAAGGAGTTTTACTTTCGTTTTTTATTTTATTTATGCCACAATACGCTATTTAATCAAAAATTCAGTTTGCTATGTATATGATTTTTTCCCTCCTCATATTTCCATCAGTGGCTAATGATACAGCTGCCATTGGTATTCACTGTCCTATACAGCGGTGACCCGATATTCCCAAAGTCATGACAATCTGTGACATATTCAGCGAGCGAGATGAACTCGGCATGAGTGCCATTGTTGGGCTGCAAATACCAAAATGCAAAGGATATTGATTGTTTAGATGCTCTTGGTGATTGGATGTAGGGGACGGAAAAGCACTGTTTACACCTCAAATTCCAGCCACGCCGCCATGAAATGCCGTCGGCATATTGTAACACTGTTTACAAAGGCAAAATAAATGTCTACCTTCATGCCAGGGAGCGCCAGAAATGATGTGTAACCTTTGCTAACACTTCACAAAAAATGGTAAAATAATCTTGAGAAGAGTTTCACATGGACCTTGTACACAAGGATTTACATAGACCTGGCATGGATGTCATCTGCATGTCAAATTCAAGCTCGATATAAATTGGATTATTTCACCTTTACATTTATATATTTATTTTCATTTAACTGCTGTTCAATGTTGCTAATAGGGGTAAGAAAAGCTAAACTGCCATAAATGTATAATAATAATAATAATAATAATAATAGTGGTAATAATAATAATAATAATAAGTAAAGAATACATGCTTGACAATAGGTAAGACTAAATGCTTCAGTGTTAATAAATATGCACACCATGCTTTTCCTGCAAGATTTTAATTTAAGGTCAGAGATTCAATTTCAATTAGAGATTTTAAGTTACGTTGCTCTCATGTTGAGCCCGCACTCTCACTGGAGCTGCAAATCAAGCCTGCGGACTGGTGCGATTTTTCAGACCGCGCTTAAATAATTGATCGTTGCACTGACACACTTACCAACTGTGTCTTCATTATTCTCAGGGCCAGGAAAAATCACTGCAGTGCATGAGATGTGTGTTTAAAAATTTCCATGTAGGATACAAAACATTTAAAAATTACCCATCAGGAATTGACAGGAATGATAGGGAATTCTGGAATTTATGGAAGATACGTAAAAACACACAAAAGAAAGACCAGCTAAAAGGCAGTTCAGCTAATGGGAGTGTTTACTTTATACTGACATGCCTCTGTGTCCGTGGGCTTATCATTGACTATCATTCCGGGACACATTTTCCGGGAATCCCTGTACACTAAGTGCACAGAAAAATCACAAGAGGAGCGGAGAGAGAAAAAAAGAAAAGCCCAGTAACGTCTGCAGACGGTCTGACGTGAATAACCCAGCCCTCTGACCGCGGAGAAGAAAAGGGAGATACTTCAGCCTCGGAAGCTGTGCCCCGGGAAGCGGCTTGGGTCCGATTGGGCCGGCTCACCCCCAGACACGGGATTTATTATCTGACGCCAAGGCTGCCGAGTGCCACCGACAGGACCTCGCGAGTGCTGACCTCTGACGTTTTGGCACCAAGCCGACGGTCCCGACAAATTGAGTGGAAGCCACGGCGAAATAAAACATAAATTTAGATCCGCAGATCGTGACACTACAAGAATGCCAATGAGGGTTAGACAAATGAATATCAATGTGTATTTTGTACAAATGGACAGATAAGTGCATTCACCAAATGCAGGGCGTGAATGGATATTTACAGATCTCTGTTACCGGTGTGTATGCATATGTATTAATTTTTTTCTAATGAAAGGACAGCCGAATTTTCTTCCTTCAAAATCAAAGGAGGGCACAACAAAGCAACTGTGTACTTCAAGACTTAAATCTTACAAGTTCCTAATCCTTCTGAAGTCCACACTAGACCTTTCGTCTCCATGGCGACAGCAAAGCATTCAACCAAGTGATTGCCTCCAATGAATTTCAGATAAGACGGAATGGAGGTGAATTGATGTGATTTTAATGCAGAAGGAAGCGGCGAATGGGAGGGCCGCCTGGTTCATATTTGAATAAAGCAAACACAGCAGACAAAAAGCTGACAGCCGTAAATGACATTGTCAGTACGAAAATTATCAGCCAGTTTACAATCTGTTTGCTCATGCAGAACAAACAGATTGTGTGTGGCATCTTCCCGGCTCCCTGAAAGGCAGGAACGCCGGTGGGGCCTGCCGGAAAGACCGATATCTCCCTGGCTGCTCACTCCTGTTACCATTAGATAGCAATTTGACGGGCACACTCCACTGCAAGATTTTTTTTTTTAACCACAAGGCCGTTTAAATGAAACAAAAAAAGTTATATATATGAAGAAGCGAGCCCAGGCTGCCGAGACAAGCCCTGTGAGTTATGGGTGGGGGGCTGTGACGGGGGGGGGGGGA
>JAODKL010000027.1:22317907-22330841 GCA_026780765.1 Petrocephalus schoutedeni | reverse complement strand
TCCCCCCCCCCCCCCCCGCCCCAGTCCGTCTCCCTTTGTCGCCTCCAGTCACATGTTTTGTTCCGCGCTTGTTAACTTGTCAAAGGCAGTGCTGGCCGCGGCAGCTGCCTGGCCCTGCGGAGGCCGAGAGGCATCAATTTTAGCAGCAGACAAGGGCGCGGAGACGGGCCGGGCCGGAATGGGCCTGTGTGTGACGGACCTTAAAGCTCCCCGCCGTACTGCCAGCACGGGATGTCGCCAAGCAGCGGGCGAAAATACGCGAGTGGCGATCTCGCACGCCCTGTCTCGACTGGAAAATGCAAAATGCCTCCTGTCTGACCCGGGGTCACAGACACCAGGGCTGCACCACTGCACGCCTTCCTTGTCGGATGAATATGTCGTAAAACAAACAAAAAATAAATGCGCCCGGGTGCCCGGCTCCGGGAACGTGTCTGATCCCACAAGCCGTTTTTCACCCCAGCCGCAAAATCTTAGAATGTCGATAGATCAGTACCAACAAGAAGCCTTTGTCTGCTTTGCCTTACTCGTCAGCTTTCTGATCATTTAAATGTTTCTTTTAAAGGTATTTCCATTCAGTATGCAGGCCTACGAAAAGTTCTACGCAACATTTTTTAAGTTGAAATTGAATAAAATGTCACATTTATGCAGAACCTGTTTGAAACCTGATTTTTAAACCAGTGCATAAAATACCTAAACATGCTTCTAAATACAAAGATTAATGATTTAATATAAGGGATTAATGAAATATGAGGAAAACGTATAAGATGATTCAAAGCGGTTATATGAAACGTCATCAGCTCTCGGCCTCACGTTTATACGCAGTGCTGAATCACGGCCTAATGGCCTGCAGATTGCCCACGGAAAACGGACTCAAAAATCGCTCTGCCCATCAGCAGGCGGCGATTTAAAAGTGAGTCTATGAGAATTACTAGGCACTCAAAACAGGAAATGTCATAAAGACGCGGGAAAGCACTGTAGTGCCTAAAATTAACATTAAATGGAATGTGGGGAGTGGTTTAAATGGGGGATTTAATTTCTGAAAAGAAAAAAACAAAACAGCACAACACAAACTGCTGACTGAACTTTTAAGAAGTTGGAGAAGATGGGATGGGAGTTTGGGGGGGGGGGGTGTTGTTGTAGGATGTACCCCAGGTAGAGGATGGAGAGCCAGCACACCGAGGTGAATTGGTATTCAGTGACACCTTCACCTGGCTTCTGCAGACAGGGATGGAGGTTCTTCTCCGCGGCGCGGAGACGCTGTTTAGTCTTATTAAAGTTGTTTGATTAGCGGCGCGCAGAATATCCGCTGCGGAAGGGCCTGGCGGCGGAAGATAAAAGGGAAATAATGAATCGGCGAAAGCAGGCCGGTGGCCCGTCCGCCATCGCA
This sequence comes from Petrocephalus schoutedeni, assembly GCA_026780765.1. NCBI lineage: Eukaryota > Metazoa > Chordata > Actinopteri > Osteoglossiformes > Mormyridae > Petrocephalus > Petrocephalus schoutedeni. Next base: position 22,329,454 of record JAODKL010000027.1, on the reverse strand, counting down.
GCATCAAAACACATCAATTTCTCCGCAAAGTTGATCCAATTATTGTCAGCTGGTTGGCAATAGCTACTATGCTTCAGTCTTTTCATTCCGATCTAAATTGCTGTTCCCTTTTTCCAGATACCGCAATCGGTCATAAAGGGGAGACCATCATTAAAACTGTTTGAGTTGGAGGCCTGTAGTGTTTGGTTAAGCGGGTAAATGCAAATTTGATGAAAGACGACAGCTAAATTTACATATCAGCTTCAGCTCACTCGGGGAGTGTAAACACTCTGTTTATCTCGAGTGTCATTTATGATTTCAGTAGAATATAAAACCGACCTTGGCCCAGTCAGTGCAAAAGACCTCAATGAAATATACTGTTGTCTAAACACAATTTGTTCAAGTAGAACTTGTCAACAAATCCTTGGTAACTCAGCAAATAGGGGACGACATCAGGACTGCTGGAACTGAGAGGTGCTCCTGAGCCTCTAGCATCACTATTATCGATTTATTTATTTAGGGAAAGAGCGCTAAAGAGTAACGGGATGCCGACGTTTATTAACATTTTTGTCTTATTGTTTTTTTCACAGTCCGTTTTCTTGTGTTATCTGCACAGTATTGGGCTAAAACACATGGCTTTCTGCTTAACTGTGAAGAATTTGGGCTTGCCGTTTTATTATTGCAAAATGTGTGTTGTTTTATTGTTTAATAAGTAATCAGAAATATATATTTAAATAATATTGTTAATTTTTATATATATAAATAGAAAATGTAAATTTTTTATGGATGATATAGCTATACAATTGGAATATAATCATTAGATTTAGGTTTTATTAATAGCCATACAATTTGTAACTGGAAAATTGCCTTTTCCTAGTATTTTATTATAAACCAAACACGTTAATTTTATTGGATATATAACTATTATTAGCCAAAATTATACATGGGGTAAATGATTAAAGAAATGCATTGATCGATAAATATTATTAAAACCAATAAACATTTACACACATTTTATACAACACTTTAATATGATTTTTTTAATATTGATTTTTTTTTGTACAATTTGCAGTTTGGTAACTATAGGGTCAAATCTTAAATTTTTTTAAATCTACATAATAAATGAAGTATAAAGAAAGCAACAGTATAATGATCAGATAAAAAACAAATTGAAAAAACCTAATTAAAATTACTAAAAATGCACAGGTTAAATAATAAAAACTAACTAAGTAATAGACTTTGCCTCACTAATTATTACCTACCCGGAAAAGACTAAAGGATAAAGTAGCCATGGGTCTATTAGCCTGACGGGGCCATGGAGCAGGACTGCAGTGTTCCCGTCCTGACAGCCCCATAACAAACCCATCCCCACCACTTTCTCCCTCTTCTGCTTCCCCATGTGCCCCTAATTCAGCCTGAACAAATACAGGGTTTGAGTCACACCTTGGCATGGTTGTGAACTGCGCTGCATGTATTCCTGCGCGCTGAAATCAGAAAACGGAAAACGGCGGCTTGGGGGTGATCGCGCATATCCACGCTCTTCCGTTTCACACCGGCGCAAGCACGCGGGATGCACGATAGACACACTGGTGTAAGCACTCAAAAATATTTTCATAGAGGAGGGGAGACAAAAAGCCACGTATGATTGCACCTCTGGTTTCACTTCCGCATACACCGCTTTAAAACATAGAATATATTAAACAGTATTTTAGATAGCTTTGTAAGCTAATATGCTATGTCAAAATGCATGGCAAATATCACTTTACATTACCTTATTTGTGCAGTTGTGCCTTTGTGCAGTTTTGCACGTCATCACACCACCAGTAACCTGGCCTCACTGGATCCAACCTATTTCATGTCACACTCCCACCCCTGCTACCCCTGGTGTCTTTTGTGCTTTGCCCGGGGATGGTAAAGGATGTTTTTGTTCACAATGATGAAGGCCCCAAGCCCACAAAATGTGTGTGTTGTTGGTCTAGATCCGGTATTGTATGACAGCACCACGGCAAACGCTGGCTGTCCCGTTGTCAGCTGTGATTCCTCGAGCGAGCCGCCATGAGATCGCTAGGGAGACCGCCAGAGATGATGCTATCTTTCCCTGTTTATTTTCTCTCTGATTGCCCATCCATTCTATGCTAATTAAACCTTTTATTTGAGTTTACTGCATTCAAACCAGGGCAATGAGGCACCTCTGAGTATTTTAAAGTCACCTGAAAAGAACTTGGCATTTTGAGTCCACTTCAGTCAAAATAAACTCAAGGCAACTGGAAATGCAAATAAGAGATTTTGTTTTCCATTTGACGGTAGGAAATGGGAAATGTAGTCTAGCATCAATCATGTTCTGATTTGTGGTTTAAAGGGTTCCGGGGCGGCCTGTATAACTTCATGGGACCAGAGACCGTGCCGGTCTGACAGTTGCTGTAGGCCAGCGAAAATAAAGCAGTATGCTGCCACCTATGGCCGCGATCGCAACAATGCCGGCAAGTCAGGCACTTAGCATGGCGGCTATCACAAGGGACACGAACATAAATTAATTTTATGACATTAAAAATCACACTCAAAAAATCATTATCGTACGATATATCAAATGATAACTCCAGGTTTTGACTCGTACATTTACCTCAAATGATTCAAGACAGTTTAATACTGTAGTAAATAGCGCAAATTTGACATATATAATGATTTGTTCCTGGGATTTTCAAATTTGTGAAATTCTGTAGAGTGTGTGTCCTGAACTTCCCGAATGGGATCTAATGACTTGAGTCAGGTGGTGTAGAAGGCAGAAGATGGATAGATTGAAAAATATACTTTATTGATCCCAAACGGGAAATGCTGGCACACCTGTAATCACCTCTTACCCCTTGTGTAAAGAGTACAACACATTGACCTGCAGTCAACTTTCAGAATTAAAATTAAGCTACAAGGCTTTCAGGATGGAAATGGGGCACGGGAAGAAGGTTTGTTGCTATTTTTTTATCATTTACAGTTCACTGGGCTCCTTAAATCGAACGAGTATGGTTAATTAAAATGATATTTGTGAAATTTTGAAAGGTGTCGTGTGGGTCGTTGAATAGATTGCCTCATCCCTGAAGACCATCCTTGGGAAATGGATTTTCTTTTTGACAGACCATGAAACCATCCATAACAGCCGGCGCCCTGGTTTTCATATGGAGTTTGCGCATTGCCGCCATGTCAGCTGCAGAACACACAGCACCTGCTGGGAAGCACGTATACCTACTGCTACAACAGGGTGCCTTTTTATCATGTTGTTGCCATAGATACACAGATTTGTGTGTGTATAACCCTGATTTTATATATATATTTTATATTTTATATATTTTTTTATATTTTATAGTATATATCGCAGTTTTACAGTTGAAAAGAAAAGAAAAGGCCACTTGCGAAGTTTTGTTGGAGTAATAATATCAATAGATGTACGTTTACATGCACTTAGCTAACGATAGACGAGTGGGAAATAGTTAAAACCAGGGGTCACTCAGACGCACAGTTTCCCCTGTGGTTCGCCAGTGAATTTAAATGGCACTTTATTGCTGCTTGGTTATTGTTATCATTGGGTTCAAAAGGAGGAACGGAGTGTTTGGGTACTCTTTGAACTTCAAAGGTGTGTGGCTGCACGGATGTGTACTTATTTCCCTTGGGTTAGCATGCCGAAAACGCGCACCACCGACATCAGGGAAGGTTGTTTCCATGCTGAACGCACTTCGAGGCGTGCCATCCCCGAGCTGAGCTCACGGGCCAAAATCTAACCGACGATCCAACAAAGTAATTACTGAGCTGTGGCTGCCCCTCGTTAGAATGTTCCGGAGCGGCTGCTCCGATATTTAGCTATTTATTTATTTATCTTTGCTTTGGGGGAGGAATTGGAAACTTTACTTTTCTTCCAAAATGGACATCTGGAGGAATATCCTTTTAAGTAACACAATTCGGCTGTGATCAGGGGCTCTGGACGCGCTTCTCACCACCTGCTGTGCGCCTGTCTGAATCTCGGCCTGCATGTGCGACGTTTTTTTGTTGTACTGCCACTGTGCCACCTGACCGCCATGATTTCTCTTCATTAAAAAAAAAAAAAAACAACGGGTCTACGTGTGTGTGTGTGTGTGTGTGTTTTTGGAAGAGCTTTCCAGTCTTAATGAGGAGCAGATGATTATTATATTCTCAATTTGCAGATTTCGCTAAGAGTATCTTGTTATATCCATGCAAACTAGTGTATGCTTTTCTAATAATGGGGAAAACTGAGCCAGCGCCCAAGCACACACACACACACATGCACACACATGCAGCACACACACACACACAGCAGGAAGTATGTATGCACATACACACACAGCAAGGATAAACCTACACATGCGCACCCACACATGCACACATCCGTAAACAGACATGCATGTGTGTAAGCACACACACACACACACACACGCAACCACAGCAATCACACGTATGGGCTCACTGACAGACGGACTGACAGACACACACCCACACTTAGGAGTCTTGGCCGTCTGAAAGGGAAGAGCCAGATGTCATTGGGCCTCAAGCGGGCCTCGACCAGGAGTGCGCTCGGAGCGAGGTATTATCTCCGCCCGTGCGTCTGACTCCGACGTCCCCCGTGGCCGCGCCGGGCTTTGCCGCTGATGAGGCGCAATCCGGCCCGTCTGCCGCGCTTCCCTCCGTTATTACCCTCGTCCCTGGAGCCGGGGATCGGTTATTAATCCGCACCTCCTGAGGTAGCTAGGGTGGCATCCAAGGCGCGGCTCCTGCTGCATTGCCGCGCTGCTATTGTCCTCAGCCTCTACGCATGCGATTACCGCCGCTCAGACACATTTAGATGCGACGTCCGCGCCTACATTTATATCATGCGTGTTAAATGCTAAACAATTTGTCAGATATAGAGGAGAATATGCAATCAAAAAGTACCTAAAACTAAATGAACGGAAAGCCAGAAAGTTATAAACTGAGTAAATAAATAAATCAATAAATCAATAAATTGTAATAAATAGATTTTCTGGAAATTAAACAGAGCTCCTGCATAATAAATACTTAAATATTTGCCTGGTGCCAAAATATATTACAGCGTTTATTGCTTACTGAATCCAATTAAAACTACAGCCCTGTATTTCTGGAAATTTTTATTCTGAGGACGTTGCATGCCGGAAATGGTAACCGGTTGAGGGGAGAGTGGAAGAGTGGGGTCTTTAAATACCCACAAAATACTGCTGACTGGTGAGTAATATGTCACACCATGTCATCCAAACCCTGCACGTGTAAACAGTGTTTCCAAGGGGCTGAAAGGCCTATGACTTTACGGGATCGCATCTACGGGCCCGGTTTGGTTGCGGTGTCAGTGCCTCAGAGCCGAAGGTGAACACAAAGTGACACCTCGAGGGACAGCTAATGGCCATTAAGGCGACGGGAATGCTCAATGAAGTCGCCTTGGGCCTTCCATGGAGCCATGTCTCGAAAGCAAATTTGCTCAGTGCAGCTCATTGTCTTGTATTGTGTTTATTAACAAACACCGCGATAGTTTATACTATGGCGCGACTTAAACAACACTAAGAAGCAAGCAAATAGCGCATTCTTTAAGATCCTTAACTTCGCAAACAGGTCTTTTATAGATAAAGTCAGACGATATGACGGGATAATCGAGCCACGCCACTCCGATGACTGACACCGCGCCAGATGACATGTAGGCTCCTTTCTGACGTTCCTTCCTCACGGGTTTCCCCTTTGTGCTATTGTCAGTAACCTGTCAGGGGATATTACAGCCAAGGCATGTGATCTATGCGGCAGGCACTCCGAGACACGTCGCTTAAGCTGCAAAATGGGGACGACCTCGCGAGGCACGCACCCAAGAACCAGCACGCCCCAAGGGTTCAGCGCTCATGCAGACTACCGTGGGAAGTTTCTACGGGCCTCTTCGAACTGCTCCCACCTTTGCTCCATCTGGAACATTTAGATAGCGCTGGTTGTGACCCGTCAGCTCGAAGCCAATCGCAGCGATTGCGGGTAAGGGTGCCGCGGATCCAGTTTGTGTCGACTGGCAGCTCAGAGGCTGGACGTGATAGCTGGACGGCATTATTCCTGCCATATTATTTTACTGATTCTCTAGTATTACGATCAGACTAGACTGGCGCATCATGAAATGAAAAATACGACAAAGGAAACCCATATCAGGAAAGAATAGGACAACAGGCCCCTGTCCCAACTTTTTTGAAATGTGTTTCTGGCATCAAATTAAAACTGAGCATGTATTTGTCGTAAAACAATATTTCTCAGTTTCAACCTTTGATATGTTGTCTTTTTTCTGTTTGCAATTAAATATGGGTTTTGCATTGTCATTGCATTGTCTTTTTATTTACATTTTGCACAGCATCCCGACTTTTTTGGAAACGGGGTTGTATTTTGCCTTCTTACACTACCATTTGGCCGACCCCTTTACTGCACTGATTTATGAGAAATGGTAGAGAAACTAACATGTGTACAATATTTTGACTGAAGTCTGGTCCCTGTATTTAGCCTCCCCTTCGTACAATTTTACATGTAGCTAAGAAATTAAATATACAAACATCATTGGAAATATTTTGCTTCAGAAGAGCAAATGAAACCTGTTGATAGAAGTGCACTATGGCTGTACATTGGACTTTTCCGGTTGATTCAACTTAAAGCAGGATATCAGAGATTCTAACCTGTGTGGGTGGGATTCCTGCCTGCGTTTTCAGGGGGGGGGGGGATTCCTAACTGTATGCAGTGGGATTCTGGCCTGTTTGTAGTCGAATTTGGTTCACTGGCCGACGGAGAACAAAAGCTGTGTTTATCGCGGAGAGGCCGGCACTGGGTGGTGCTGAAGGCCGGGTCCACTGAGGGGTCAGAAGGTCAGCGAGGGGGATCTGTGCGCGGGAGCTGGTCCTCGAAGGCTCCCCACCTTTATTACTCAGCGGCAACTGGGACGCACAGCAGGCCGGCCTCTGCAATCCCCGCCACCAATAAGCGTCTGTGTGCAGGCTCAGTCCGAGGCCGGCGTGATACGAGAGTGCCAACGCCCCCTCCGGCCGGCACCATCGCGTTCACGATTCCCCCTCCGTTCCCCTGCTTTAGCCCTTGTTGAAATAAACCTCCAAGTCAAAGCATTGCTCTGGGATCAACACAACTATATACACAAATATATAATTTTGATAACTTTGAGACTATAAACATTGCAGTGTAGTCCTTGGTAAATCAGAAATAAACTGGCTGTTCTATAAATAAATGGTGGTATATTTATCTTGGCAGGGCGCGCGTGAGCGAGTGAGTGTGTGTGCATGTGTGCGTGTGCACGTGTGTGTGCGGTTGCTCTGCAGCCGCATATAAATCCCTTATCTCGGAACTTTCCCAGGTGTCCTGCCGCTCCCATGACAGGCAGGCGGAGGCTCCGTGTGTCGGAAGCACATCTGCTGGGCGAATCTCTGTCACAGCCTCTCCGCTATGTGCCCGGGCTGTTCTCCTCCTGAGGCAGGGGCTGGGAGAATGGGTGGGCTGGGCAGCAATAGTGCTGGACGTGGGTGTGGTGCTGCCTTTATCACGGCCCATGTATACACCTCGGCGGCTTTATGGATCCCTCCATTGGTCCAACGGGCCGTGAACGGGGGGGGGAGCATCGGGGAGGGGCCACACCCGAACCCGTGCAGGTGGATGAGAGAGTGTGTGAGCGAAAGTGAGGGGGTGGGGACATTAAAAAAACAAAGTGAGCGACCGGGAGCACAATGCACTGCGCAGCTTTGAGAGATTAAAGACTCCCTTAGAACCTGCCCCCCCGCCCCCTCCGTCCCACCAAGCTATTGTCCGCCGCCGATTGTGCGAACGAAAAAAATAAAAGCGGAGCCAGTTACCCAGTGATCGCGCTTAATCTAATACTGCAGGCATCACGCGACTCAGCCGGGTTCTGGTAAACAGTCGCAGGGAGCGGTGATGGGGAGGCGGGGAACAGTGATGGGGAGGCGGGGAGCAGTGATGGGGAGGCGGGGAACAGTGATGGGGAGGCGGGGAATAGTGATGGGGAGGTGGGGAACAGTGATGGGGAGGCTGGGAACAGTGATGGGGAGGTGGGGAGCAGTGATGGGGAGGCAGGGAGCCCCTGTTTCAAAGATGAGAAGTCAGGTGGTCTGAACAGGTTCTGAACGGTGGAGTACACGCAGCGCAGGTGCGGTTACAGAAGCTTGCTGGTTACTGTTTGGTCAGTTCCTCCCCGTACCTGCAGCCGAAGGTTACCGAACCAAATGTCCAGCAAAAGTGCTGAATAATAATAATAATAATAATAATAATAATAATCTTTCATGGACTGCTACCCCCTCCTTAGGGGGTCTCTTCCTGATGCCTGAGCCCCCCCCCCCCCATGCTCCACTTTTTTCTTGTCTTCACCCTTGCGATTTAGTTTTCATTCTTTCTTCACTCTCCCTTATGCTATAGCATAGAACAAAATGCAACAGAACAGAAGTTTTTATGGCCACACAGCCAGGCTTGTGGGACTCTTTTTGTACAATTCTGCTGTATATTCATAGATAGGCCAATAACACACATGGAGAGCCAATAAGCACAGCACAGGTTGAGGTTTGACTGGGTGGTTCAAACCTGCCATTTAGAAATGCGGATATTTACATGTGAACACAGAAGTGGATCGGACAGGAAGAGAAGGCCCCATTCCATCCTCCCATTGGGCTGTTCCGTTTGCAGGCTTACAGCTGCGAACCGCCTTTCAGAGTTGGCGTTTCTGGAATGGCTCAAGATTTTGTCATTAGCAAGCCTCGCCTCGCGTACCTCTGCATGGCAGGAACAGCTGCAAATACACAGAACATACTCCCTCCCGTTTTTCCTCAAGGAAAAGCATCACGTTCCCTTCATGGGCGACACTTATACCTGCCCGTCTGTGATTTCCCTTTCAGAGGATAAACACACGGGCAAAAGGCAGATGACACCCAAATGGATTCCCAGCTGGCTTTTAAGAGAGCCCATGGCTTAGTGGGTTAGCGCTCAGTGCCTGTGATCAGAAAGTCGTCGGCTCAAATCTTGGGGCTGGTTAACCACTCTCACTCTTTGGGTCCCTATACAAGGCCCTTAACTCCCAGCTCCAGGCTTGCTGCATGCCAGATGACCCTGTGCTGTAACAAACTGCCCCCCCCCCCCCAAGCTTGTTATCACCAAAATATGTGTCTGTGTTTATCACAGAAAGCAATATGGAATAGGTGAAAAGAGAATTTCCCCATGGAGATAAATTAAGCCTTATAACAAATTAATGTGATGGATCCTGTAAATCGACGTGAGGGTATGGATTCATCACAAATTTCCTTTGTTCGCCTGCTCTGCTCTGGTAGACTGCGGTGTGCAAACGGCGTCCTGGATTGGGAGATGGAGCCCGTCTGTCGGAGGCACGAGCAGCTTGCTCAACAAGTCGCCTGCTGATAGGCCGAGGGAGCCGCATTCCGCGCGAGTAAGCCTGTCAGTCAGCAAGAGCCACACAGAAGCCACTTGTTTGATTTCAGTCATTAGTGTTGGACAGTGAGCACTCCAGTCACACTTGAAGGGGGGGGGGGAGTGTGTGACTGTAGTACTTGCAATGTTGTATTTAAAGAGACTGTTTTTTTTCCACTTTCAAGTGGAGAAGTGTGACAATGTATGAGTGATGTGTGAGGATTAAAATGTCAATGATGCGGAGATTCAAGGTTCAGTTTACCTGGCAGTGAGACGTATGTGACTTACAGGTTAAACACCTATGTCTATAGTTTGGTAGACTCTGAGTTGATTCTGGTAAAAAAAATTAAATAAAATGCAACACCCACAGGGTGACCCGTGAACAATGACAGAACCCCTTTAAAGGTGACATCAAGTAGACATTCCAGCAACTGGCATAATCTTCTGACCTGCTGACCTCCACACCAGCATCCACATGGGTTTAACATATCTGTTTTGGTCGACATTGTGCCTGTTTTCCATTCAGGCCCAGATGGCTTTGTCTAAAAGGCTTGACCAAGCCAACTGTGTCTATGAACCATCTGCATAGCCCTCCAATAACATCACACGTCATATGGAAATAGATGTTATTTTCTTGAGCGATATTTTCCTATTCATGACAATAGTTGCAAGTATATCGAATCATGAAAAACAGAGAAACTGAAAAGAGGACATTTACATCATAAGCCGCCTCTTTATTTTTAGATGGTCGTTTAGAGTCGTTACCTTAACGTATTCTGCAGATGTTGCTGGTCATTTGACTGCTAATTTGTTTGGAGAATGGTTAATAGCACATGGACATCCTATCTTAGGGGTATTCATTCGCAAAAAGCCTTGACTTCATTAGCAAGAAGCGTTAGCACTAACCAGCACCGGCAGAAGGAGGGCACTCGGTCGATTAGCATATTACCCAGGTTACAGCCTCCAAAGGTCTAAAATATAGAAAAGTTTTGGGGCCTCTTAATGTATTATTGTAAGAATTATTAATGCAGAATATTAGGCCTTTGTTGCATGTTTACCAGACCTGTACTGTATGATTCATCATGCTAGAGTATCATTACATTACTGTTAGGGCAAAACTTAGGCGGTTGATTTGACATTTTAAAGAGGTGTGCAGTATTAAATCACACCGTGAGTGATGGTCCAGGACAGCAGTTACTCTGCCATATTTTGTTAGTCAGGCTGATTTATTATTAAACTATTCAAGTTTACAACTTGATGGCTGTGTTGATCTGTATATCATCAAAAGAAACGTTGTACATGTTGGAACTAGAGTCTGATAAGTTTATTTGATGTTGGCAAACCTGAATGAAAAGCTGAATTTCAGAATGGGAGTTTTGGTTTTTAATGACTGCTGCAATTTGGAACAATATCAGCAGGAGTCTCGACGCTGGATCATCGCTGAAATACTTAGTTACAGCACCATCTGTTGGTGGTAGTAAATATTTGAAGCTTGCGTATTATCATATAATACTTTATCATATAATACTAATACAGGCTTAAGCTTTTGTTACATTTATTTTTATTAAACTTAATTTTTAAAAAGCATTTTTACGTGTATATAAGGCATAAAACAGGAAAAGGAACTGCCGCCTTGTCTGGCTTCCTGTTGCCTGTTACTTTAAATACTGGGGCGTTATGAATGAATACTGTTATTAAATCAAAAAGTCCTTTAGCGTTATTCCTAACGTTGACAGTTTGACACATCCAGCCGTGAAATACGGGTACTTTGCACTTAAGCACCGCATATTCCTAATGAGCTGTAATTACATCGTCCTGATGTGTCCTCCGAGCAGTCGCTCGCTGATATGCGCCTACATGCGCGCCGTTGCCTTAGCACGATTTCGCCAACAGCCCCTGGTACGCAGCCGGGCACATCAAGGTGTCGAGGCCTGGGGCTGGAATGCCATTAAAAAACCCACTTGTCAGCTTTTCAAATGCAGTCTTGAATAGCGACTTTTAATGGCTCAGGAGAGGGATAGAGCCCGCCGCCATATCACCATGGAATGGCTATTTAATCCATCAACTGTAGGGATACTATATCCTGTTGCTGCTATTTATATGAGCCATATA
>JAODKL010000027.1:22302636-22317692 GCA_026780765.1 Petrocephalus schoutedeni | reverse complement strand
TATACACACACACACAATGTAGGCCTACAATATAAATTACTTTAAGTTATACAGGTGGGTATTTTACAAAACAATATAATTCAGGTTAAGAACCTTCCTGAATGCTGCTAAAGCATGGTACTTTCTGGGATATGAACCTAGCAACCTTCAGATCACGAATCCATGTCCTTTGCTAACTGTTTTATCCAGTGACATTTACTCTATACTCTAGGGTATAACAGCCTAGACCCTCCTGGCATTTGAACACTGTACTGGGGATTACGGTACATGAAACCATTATGGGATGTACAACCATTATGGGGTGTATGACCATAACTGGGATGTGCAACCATTACGGGATGTGTGACCTTTACGAGATGTGCAACCATTACGGGATGTGTGACCTTTATGGGATGTGTGACAATTACGGGATGTGCGATGATTATGGGATGTGCATCCATTACGGTATGTGTGACCTGTGGGCTAACCAGCCAAGTTAAGAAGTTGCTGTCACTGGTAAAGAAATGGTTTCTGTAGTGACTGAACTCTACATGAACTGCAAAGGATTTTTAAACGGGCAGCTAAAAAATATCCCCCACCCAGCTGGGCAAACACAAAAGGCATTCTCTCGAGGAGAAAGAATATTTTCATTCACTTTTGGGGTGGGGGGGGGGCTTGGTAAAACCACAACACTGGGACCGGTGGCAGAGCCAGGATACACACAGTGTGAATGTCTTCCATATTGTCATTTAAATTTAACAGCAAACACGGTCTGTTAACTTTCCTCATTGTCAATCGACCACAAAAAACAGATGTTCATTGAGACTTTCGCTTTTGGTTTCTAAACCATGAAGTCAACCTGTAAAATGACAGTCACTATTTGGACTGTAAGCTTCCAGGTCAAAATCACTGGAAGACTCATATCATCTGCAGTGAGGCCTCCTACCTGTGAGTTCAGCTTCATTTTCATAAAATCCATCACGTGCTGCTCCCATCGTCTGTTCAGGGCCATCCAAAGCTTACATAGTTCTAAAAATCCAGTGTCTTTACATCGTTGTATCTTGATAATGACAAATATGAAAATAAATATGTGATAAAAATGAAGGGGTCCTCTGTGCCTTTGAGCCAAGAGTTTTAACGTATAAGTTTATAATATATAGCTGAGGTAGTCCATCTACCCCAAAACAACACATAATATTTCTGAAGCAAAAATATCTGGCTAACATCGTTACATATAATATTTTACATTCATCATGATGTCGTAAAACTTTCCGAGGTTCCGCTGAACAGATGCTTTAGAGAGAGAGGTGATTTAATAATGGGCATTCAGTTATGTGGCCTGAATCGTATTTTACACGGCTTAGTATTCCAGCTTCCAGTTATTCGGTCCGATAGGTGTGAAGCACCCTTAATCGCTCCCATAATAAAGACTATTTACAGAGGGATGATCGTGACATTGTAATAGCCACTTTGCTAAAAACAGCAAAGCATTGCTAAAGAGTACAACATGCATGGCTGGGTACAGAGCATGTCCAGAAAAAATAGCATACAGTACCTAACCTACCTTACTTTGGCAAATTAAGTATTATAAACAACTGGGATCTTTTCTTTGGTAATGTGGCAACACAGACTCTTCAAATCACAGATGCCGAATTAATGTACATAATGTACTTCCATTATGTATTTAAACCAATGTAAATGATACTAGCTTTCAACCTTTTGATAGATCTATATATTTTATAGTTATACACATATGGGCAGATAGAGAAGTTATTAACATGATAAAACATGATTGTCAGATTTTCCAAGTATAATAGCTAAGGATTACACACAATACCATTATGTTAATATTTCTTTCTCATGTCCAGGCCTGCCGCACCCCCTATAAACGCAATTCTTAACTGCGTGACAACTGCCTGGCCGAGCAATGACTTCATTCAGTTGTTACCGCTGACGCTGTTCCATTGCGTCATCATACACACAGCAGGCCTGTTTATGCGCGAGGCTTCGTCAGTGGAAAAGCACCGTTTGTTCTTAGCATCTTCCGTAACGGGCAGCACCTGTACTGGGCTGTTTCTGGACTTCCGATTGCAGCTGGGGCAGCGGAAAACGGAGGCATGGTGTGATATCAGCGGTAATAAACCCCTATCTCAGAAGCCGTATCAGGCACGATGCTGATATCCCTGCACAACGCATGTGGCCCTTCTTCTGCTTTATGGCCTGTTTTGTACCACCTGGCGTTCTCTTTTTATGGCCCCTGTTCTCTGATATCGTCTATTTATTTTATATTGTAAATATATTTGTAATACTATTTGGAATACTGATTGAGACCTAACACTTGAATACTAAGTGAAACCCTCTGTACGTAGTATGTAATATTTTTCTTAAATATAAATGATGATTTACATATTATTTAAATAGAAAATATGAATGAGTAATTTCTACGTTTTTATCATTGGCGTCAGGTTTGATAAATGTTAGAAGTCTTATAACGTCACCCGACCTGTTTGTGATTGAACAGTGCCCCCTACTGCCTTTAATAAATAATGCGGCCCCGGGAAATGAACCTCACAAGCCGGTGAGGATCTTATACAGCCTAACATGCAATGTAAAGCAAATCGGCAACTGCATTCTGTGTCATGTTACCTGTCAGGCGTACTGCTCTGCTTGCTTCCCCGTTCCATGTACCGGAGTAGTCCTCTGCTAAGAATGACCAGGGGCGCCCTGCTCGTTAAAAATAAGCAATTTTAGCTCCGCGCAGCACAACTTTCACCTGGTACACAGCGGCGGCACTGTTATCTCTAACGATCGTCACTCTTTAAATAACCATGGAGTTCAAAACTGAACGAACAGCCAACATGCTAAAAAAATAAATTACCCGTAAAAGAAAGAGTGTGCTCATTTCTGACTTTTGAAGATTTACCGGGACGGTTAATTCTACCGTCTTGAATTTTAATATGCACTAGGCAATTAAAGTTCTTTCATTTCCCCGCTTTTATTCCATATAAGACAATGTTCTGCTAATGGCTTCTGATCGCAGTTAAGCCCTACAGCAAATGACTCTTAATCCAGTTTGCATGCCTTCGGTTACCTGGGGGAAATGTTATCCTGCGTCTCCCCGATCATTCGGGCTGCTGGGAGATTTCTCCAATATATATTAATCCCTTCATTTATCTTTGTCAACGAAGGACAAAGAATAATTTGAAAGAGAGTAAATAAAGCGGCACAACGGAAGAGAAGGAAGTGTTATTATATGACAGAAGGCAGGTGCTCTGCACCTCGCTGCTTACCCTTTATTGGATAAATCTGTCTAATAATCCCCTCTGCATTGCAAATAAGGCCGCGTCCTATTTTCTCATTAATATTTCATGGTCCAGCCGAGGGAAGCAAACAGGGGATGATTCAGAGGTCGAGATGTTTACAAGTTCATATAACTTCGGCTGAATGCGGAATTTTCCAGCGCTGACTTCTGGCTGACTTTCAGTCATAATTCTGAGGCTTTCGGAGCGTTAACTACACGGAAGGTGCGAGGAGTGAAGGAAGGCAATACGCCGTTTTGGAGGGAGGGAAGCTACAGTGGAGCTACAAGATGTTGGTTGGGCTGTAGGTAGGCTCTCCAGTTAAGATATTTCTTTTCATGTCTGGCAAAGCCTCTCGCGGGCTTAGTAATTTAGGCAGTGGGTGACCCAGACCTACATTTCTGACCAAACGTTTGTACAGAGGGAAATTTACTGAATAATTTTTGTGAGGACCCTGTGAGAACACCAAAAGGATAACTAGGCTACTCACATGCGATATTTCACATTGCTTTATATTAAAATTGCATGCACTGTTTAAAGTAAATGTATCAGAATACAGCAAACCTTTCTGGCTTCTGACAGTATCTGCAAACAATATGTTGATTTGCTTTTTTTGTAGGCCTATGTGTTTCTGTTATTTTATGCAGATTCTGCCGCCTAAAATATTATGTGTTTACAGACAGCTGTGAAGTTCTAAAGATATTACAGTCAAATTACAAAATAAATGCTATTAAAAATTGTCACACTATAATTATAGTATTGCTTGCATGTACTGGGCCAGTGCCAGCCAGAACCCCCTATAACCACCCCTGCTCGACATAAAGGACTAGGTCCATCACCGCATGTAGGATGGTGCATCCTGCTCAGAGTATCACTGGCCTCCCGGCTCCTCCTGGGAAAGGCTTCACCACGGCCCTGTATCAGATGAATAGACATGCACGATGGACGGATGGGTGTACGGACTGGTCTACCAGGGCCCCAACGGCACACGCCGCCCTCCCCTGACACAAAAGCCATAGCTGTTTTCACACTTAATGGGACCATGCTCCCGGAAAACACCTGGACATCTCAAACCCCTCGAAGCAGAACTGTTCAGCTCTGGGTCAAACAGCACCCTGACCTCAGTAACCTGGCGAGATCATTTAGGGTACACCTGTTTGGTTAAAAAAAATAAATAAATAAATAAAAAAAACTTCACCGGCATAATCTTTCACAAGGAACAAAGGGGTTTTGTTGTCAGGAAAAAAAAGAGAATACTAAAGCTGGGAATACAGTTGCATTTAATGGGACAGTAAAAAAATAGTCTGGATCATGGAACAACGTGGGCATGGTTTGGCAGTGTGGGTACTCATTACTACAAATACTTATTAGGAATGGTTTTATATAAAAAAGGAGCAGATCCAGTTACACAGAATGCAGCACTGTAATGTAATTCACTTTTTTTGTGCAGAACAATTCGATGTTTTATGGTATAACTGAGGGACTTGGCCTGCTTTCCGTATACTTGGATATGAATTTAATTTCTGCACTGGAAAATGAGGTATTTCCCTGATAACTAGAAGGTGAAGTGTGATGATATCTTGTTTTTTTTTTAAAAAAAAAAAAAGGTTCCATACTGGCTTCCTGTTTTTCTTCCTTGGTTTTTAAATGTATAATTTGCAACTTGCATGATTTTAATTGATGTTAGTCAAATGTAGTTAGGTGCTGGGAAGTGATGTCACTTCCTGTCATGCTTCAGGACATGGGCAGATGTTCTGGAGTGGGTTTGCTGCTGGTGCAAATGAAAGAGGCATCAAAAGCTCCATAACAGATGTGACTGCACAAAAGTGAGTATCGATCTTCCCACAGCTTTCATCTGTTCCCTGAGTTGCTGGCTCGGTCCACAGCCAGCTGATTAAGGCACCCAGACCTGCCTGTTTGTGGCAAGATTTTTCACACACACATTGCTCACTTTCCACCTGTTATAAATCAGGCACCTTTATTTCCACATTCATTTGCCTAGTTGATGGATTTATCTAAAGCAGTGTTTCCCAAGCCGGTCCATGGGGACCCACAGGCGGTCCACACTGCTGCGCCCTCCCATCTCTCAGTAAGCAAAAACGTGGACGGTCTGCAGGTCCCAGAGGGCAGGCCTTGGAAACAATGATCTAAAACAACTGAAATTGACCAACATGGTTCTACTGATGTTAGAATGATAACATTTGTGTGTCTTCCCTTTTTTGTCTTCTGTTATATATGTAAAGCACAATTTTTGAAATTTGATGAAAGCACCACTGAGGTTAGTCTCAAGAAATATTTACAGTAGGGAAATATTTACAAAACCTAGTAAAAATCAAGAAAAATCAGGTAAAACCGGGTTAGTGAACATGAATGGGCTTGTTGAGAAGAAGCTTTGATAAGGTATTAAAAGTGAACTGTGGACTTACTTCATTTAAATGCATGCAGCTGCATGTATTAAAAAGCGCCAAAAGACATTTTTCATGACCGTACACGGAAAAGGCTACAGTTTTCATTTGAGTGCACTTTCATAAAACCAGTGAGGGAGAGCTTATTTATTTTTTATTGCTGTCCCAAAAAATATGTACATTAGTTCCCGAGAAACATTTCCTAAATCCTGGGATTTGTGGTATATGTGGGTAGCAGAACCAATCACACCCCATCATCACATTAATTAACATGTACTGCTTCAGCCAGACGAAATCTATGTTTTTCTTTTTTTTTCGCTCTAAAACAGCAAAACAATAAACAGTTGCAATGTTTGCACATGTTTCTGTTCCTGCTGGAGATTAGCTTGTGTCACATAACTCACCTTCTGAGCTGCAGTAAACCACTGGGTCCATTTTGAAGTAAAACAGTCCGTCCGCCTGATGAAAAGGAACTCTGTGCATCTAACAGCGTTGCCAGGCCGACCCACCGACAGATTAAGTGGTTACCGAAGCCCCCGTGACGTTGCCTACAGGCTCTGTATGAAAGCAGCGTTTCCATTCCTTACCGCTCTCTGTTAAAACCTTGTCTAAATAGCCGTAAATCACAGCCGACTTCCTTGTTTTATTTGAGACATGACAGCATCAAAGTCACAAAGGATCCAAACATGAAGACACCACTAGTTAATGAATACGATACACCATATTTTTAATCAATGTACTGTATATTAAGAAAAAAACGAAAGTTAACGCCTCAACTATTACAGACACTAATTACCTAAGTACTAAGTATCTAATTACCGAAGTTCAGAAGAATTGTTTTTTTGGTTTTTTTATATTGCAGAATTGCTGCGATGTTTCATCATATCTGAGACACGTGTTGCTGGTGTCCACATGTACTGAAATATATATGCACGCTCACACTAGTGAGCCAGCATTAGCCTCACCACAGGCCAGCATGACTCCTGAAAGGGAAGCAGCCTCACAGACAGGCGGCAGCGAAGACGCCCCTCTCTCCCCACCGCGGGGCCCACAACCTTAATCGGTCGCATCCTTGCCTTCAGCTGGGATTGCCATTTCCGTCCCCCTTGACCTGAAGCGTCTGACGTCTGGCGGCTTAGCAGGAACCAGGGTGGAGGAGAACAAACAGGCGGACTGGAGAAGGGAAAGCCAGTCTCTCAGTCTGGGACCCAGGGGCAGACATTACCCCGGCCGTCGGCCTGCAAGCCAGCACGGAGGTTTGGAAAACTCATCACTGGGAGTCAGGCCAGGGCCCCAGTTAAACATGGGTGGCCACCAACACAAAAGTCTGCAAACAAAGTGGTTTTACATGACGCGATCACTATCTGCGGCCCTGGGAAAGGGTGGGCATTTTTGTGTGTGTGTGTGGGGAGGGGGGGGGATGCACAAAACTGTCACTTCCCTGGTAAAAGATAAAATGGCTGGTATAATAAGAGTGTTACAAGAGCCGGCAAGCAAAACGGAAGCCAGCGTTTCTTCGGAATGTGCGTCCGATGGCCGCGTGCTGGTGGCGGGTTTGGACGGCGGTAAAACATCAGCACGGCAGGGATGCCAGGGTGGACAGCTAGTGAATTCAGTCGGCAGTCGGTCCTGAACTTTACGAATGACCTTTTGATAATGTAGTGCTTTGTCATTACATCATTGGAGAGGCTTCGAAAAAAAGTTTAGCTAATACAGTTTTATGAATGTGAGTAAGTTTGATTAAAGGAATACTTAGCTATGCAGTCTGAAAAAGAATGGCCATATTTTAACGTAATTAGCAGTAGTCTGTATATGACACATCCATATTTTGATAATGCTTACTTGGCATTGGATGTAAACACCTCTAAAAAATGTCACTGTTACAGTCAGCAATATTTAACATACTGAGTCTGGAATTGTCCCGGCCACTCTAACTTGCCAGCCTCATACAGCTTTGCATGCCTCCCTCTAATCATTAAAGACATCACTGCCGCAGCTATGTTTCAAAGTGTGCTACATTTTGTAGCAGCAGCAGAGCTAACCGCAGGTCTAACCAGTTCCTTATGCAAGGTCTGCATTCAGTTCTGCATCCTGCAGTGCTCATACTTACCACTAGGGGTCAGGTCAGGATACCTTCAAAAGTTCACCATTTACCAACATGGAGGACACCACCTTTGGTAAGGCATTTTTCTGGTACTGATCTGTTATATAAATATTTTTTTTATACGGATCTGCTGTATACATTTATAGACAGACTAACTGCAGCAAAACCTGGGGGGTACACCACAAAGCAGGATTTCTTCATTAGCCAGATAAGCCAAATATAAGGATTGTCCACTAGGAATGTCACTTACCTCTCTTCCTATTGGCCAAATGCCTCGCTTGACTTAAGCTATCCACCCAACTAGGAAATCTTGCTTTGTGGAATAGCCCTCAGATCTCTAGCTTTTTACCAGTGAATAGATTTTTCAAGTTTTTTCCTTCATCGGAAACAGAATCTCATACAAAAGCATGTAACACCTGCGCAGCCTTCCCAGCGTGAGACTAGACCAGAGGCCACTTGTCTGACCTTAGGTCAGTGTCCTTTCAGGGGAGAGGTCACGACCTTTCACGCACTATATAAACCGAGGGGTCAGCCTGCCTACAGCAACTGACTTCTGCCAGTCAGAGACATCTATATGCTGCACTCAGATGTCTGGTTGGCTTGAGACATTCTGGGGAAGCATTTAGTCATTTTGTATTGTTATTATACTACTTGCTGTTTATTACAGCTCAAATATAACATAGTAAACTTAGTATATTACTCTACATGTAGGGCCGGTTTCCTGGACAAGGATTAAGCCTAGTCCTGGACCAAACATGGAGAATCCCCATACAAAATTCCAGTTTAGTCCAGGACTAGGCTTAATCTTTGTCCGGGAAACCATCTCATAGTATTTAATTATTAGGGAGGAAAACTTCTCATATTTAAGATATTTATATATAAAATTAAAATTTGAATTATCTTGCTAAAAAGGGCATCTATCATCAAAAAGAATTAGTGCTAATTAGTAGCTAATAAGCATTACATAAAAAGTTTCATAGTTATAACACCATTAATGTCTCAGAAAGGAAAGTGCTTTTTATGACTTGGGAGAAAGTGTTTGATTCTCACAAACCTTGTGTTAAGGTATGTCAAAGGTACATGAGTGTATATTTAAAGATGGGATCCAGATAATAAATGCTGCCCTGATCTTTTCCACATACCTGCACATTTAAATACCCTTTATAGCGTAGATCTTTTCCCGGAAAAATACATCTGTTCATGATGTCGTACAAGGACAGGGCATGTGAAATATCGTGGATGTGCTGATGAAGCAGCCACACAGTTAATAATTTTGCACAATTTCACAATTACAGGACCATTTCAAACATAGTTCTTAGAATATGAAATACATACATGTATCAATTACCAGTATAACAGGCGTGTTTAAGCCGCCTTGTGTCTTTTGATTGTTTTCTAGATATAAGACAGACGTGCATTTATTAATTCCTATCTTATTATTCCTATCTTATTGAGGACTGTCCATTCATTTCTATAGAAAAACTGTAATCCCAGTGATAACACCCTTAGCTTAACCAAAAGTGACTAAACAAAATTTGTCTTATGACTGTTGGCATTTTTACTTTTTTGATTGCATTTACAGATATTTATAAAATGAAGTCCAGAGGACCGGAAAAACAGCCTCACTAGTGTTTTGAGGATTTGCCAAGTCATTGGAGGTACTGCAGAGTTTGCCAGTACAGGATTGGGGTCAGGTCAGATCAGGTTGGGGAGCATGCCGGGGCACAGCGCCTCGCCACACCGACCACGCGATGAAACACCTTGGCTGATGCTCCCTCCCAATGCAAGTAATGTGCCTCATTCGGGACTCCCCGAGCAACCGCTCATTCAACACAAAGTCAAACCAGCGGTACCCATGGATTCTTCGAAGAGACACAGAACCAAAGTCCAGTCTTCATCTCAGGTCACTGGACAGCATCCATGTCTCATAGCTATACAGCACAACAAGGAACACAAGGACTTTAAAGACTTGGACCTTCTATAGAGATATCGGGAGTGCCACACACCCCTTCCTAGTGACCTTGTGACCCCCCATGCACTCCCAATCTGTCTATTGACTTCATAGAAAGAGCCACCAGAGACACAAATGTCACTGCCAAGGTAAGTGAACCTCTTGATACAGTCGACACTCTCCCCGCAGACCAACACACTGCCGATGGCTGTACCCAAGAGCTCATTAAAGGCCTGGATCTTGGTGGTCAGAGCCTGCATTGAGTCAGCGAAGATCACAGCATTGTTAGCAACGTCAAGATCATTGAATCTTTCTTCACTAACGAATGCTGCGGGACCCCACAACCCTGCCCAACACCCAGTCCATGCAAGCATAAATCAGCATAGGAACAAGAACACGCCCCTGATGAATCCCAGAATCAACAGGGAAGAACACAATGGTTCTGCCTCCACTCTGCACACCACTCCCAGTACCAGTGTACAGGCCGGCCATGATATCCCCCAACTTCAGGGGGATCCCGTGAAGTCTCAGGGTGTCCCACAAGGCAGCTCAATCAACTGAGTGAAGCACTTTGTGAAAATTGACAGAGGCTGCAAAGAAAATCTGCCAATGTATGTGCTCGATGAGAACCCTCAGAGCCAGATGTCGTCAATGGTAGACTTCTTAGGTGTAAAACCAGACACCTGGTAGGTGAGCAAGTGATCAAGTTGAGGATGTTCCTAGCAAGGACCTTACACCGAGAGCAGTGTTATCCCCCTGTATTCACAGAGATCCTTCACCAACTAGTGTCTACCTTAAAAATGTCTGGCCTCCAATAAAAAGTGCTTTATAAATCTCCAGAGTACTTACAGCTAAAAATGGGAAAATGGTGGTCCGGGGATTGGATGCGGGGATGGGTCTAAACCCCAACCTGGCAATGAACCTGACGTATTCACTGAGATCACCGCCCAGAGATCTTTCAAATCAACGTGGCAACACCTGTTATTTGGATATATATGCTACAAACCACAGGTGTGTTCATACATTAATGTCAATTTCAAAGCACTGTGTTGTTGCCAGGTGGTATAAGTACTGTTGAAATACATTGCCTGTAAAAGGAACTGAATTTATGCCAATTACAGTCACTGCAGTTAAACTATGGCGAACTGACAGCGATTTCTTGGACGTGATGCAAAACTTTGAAAGTCTAGTCACATGGAAATAGGTGATAAAATAATGAGCAAGTTTTCAGCAAAGAGCAGATGGAATTCTCAGGGTCGCGGCAATCGGCAGTGTTTGCCGTCAAGTGGAAATTCTCTGTGTGTTTGTAGATAGAAGCAAACACCCATCTGTCCATCTTCCATAAATCCACTTACACAGCGTGGGGTTGCTGTGTAGAAACAAACAGCACCCCTGAAATCTACTTATGGAAATTGCCTCCTGGTGTCTGCATGCACTGCTTCATTTAATTATATGGACGAGGTGTGACGGTTATGGGAAATGCACAGATTTCTGCTACTGTAACTTTAAGGATGCAAGCATTGGTTCATGGAACAGCAGACACACTGCAGTTATAGTCTGCGCCCCCCCCCAGTCTAAGACAGGTGTTTGATTACAGCTGGGGGGGAGACCTGAATCCTGAGGCAAAGCCTTCAGCTACCTCCTAGATGAGCCTCAGTGAGTTTAATGGCATACAATTTGGCTTTTCTGATGCGCCAGCCAAGTTTCAATCTTGAAGTTCAATGGGGTTCCCACAAATCCTGAAAATCCTGCTCTAGAAGAAAGAAGGAAATGCAAGTTAGGCACGAGTAACAGGCAATCTCGATTCAAGTTTGCTTTAGGAGGCACACAGTGTTTCACTTTTCACTGTTTTGTGAGTGTGCTTGAGCAGAGGGTCTTTATGCGACATTAGGTGACAGCAATATACTGTAATCCACCAGGGAACATGCTATCCACCTTTATCAGAGCACCGTAAGCCATTGCCTATTTCTGTTCCAGAAAAATATGCTAGGATTTACTATTGGTCAAAAACTTCTTCACCCAAAACTTAATTTTCTAGGATTTCTCTGCATGACAGAAACTAAATGTGAAAAATCATCAGATCATCCATCACAATTTAGTCACAATTAGTTTTCAGGAAAAAGTCCCATAGATAATCCCACTGATTCCATTATAAAATAAAAATGATGAAGAGGCAGCTGGGAAAGGTGGGAAAGCCAGTAATGAGATAAGACCTAACTAAGCAGCCTGGTAATATTTATGGAAATACTGGCCCAGCTACATACCCCATGTCCTGATCATTTAGTCTCTGGCCTTTGGTAAAAAAAAAAAAACTATGGCCAAGACAGAAAATGGACAGGAGAAGGGGCCTAATTTCCCCCAAGACACTGCCCATCCTGCTTTTCGGTTCGTCCTACTTGAGAGAGCCAGTGGCTTTCCTCGGACGGAAAATGAGAAATTCTGGCCAAACTCAACCCAGTGACATCTGCAGTATGCTCACTGAGCAGAGAGAGCAGGAGGAGGAGGGACTTCTGAAGCCAGGTGTGCCGAGGGGGCGGACGACAGTCAGAACCCACCGCGACGTCTCTGAGGTCATCTTGCTGAGCAGACGCTCGCTGATTTCTGTGCTCCCTAGGATAGCACCACTGGCTAGTACTCTGCTGGCCCCCACGTCCAAAAGACAGCAACAAAAAAGAAAACTATTCTGCTACACTGTCAGATCTTCCTTCAACGAGCCCTGTTAGAGTGTCATGTGAACTCTGAGTGTGAACTTCATTCTGTAACACAAAAGTTGTATTTATGGGGGAACACAATTACATTAAACAATTGCCCTTGGTGGGATAATAGTTGTTTATTATTTGATGAAGTTGTTTTTTTTTTTTGTATTCTGTGAAAGACTTTCATGTTCACTGACACGGGCGGGGATGTATTATTTCTGTGTTTGGCATTCACGCATGCTCCAGGCGGGGGTGAAATTTGAAACGTCCTCATGAAGTGTGTCTGATGTGATATAGTTATCCCAGGACTCACAGCGAATTTCTATCATGCACATATCAGTGAATGAACTTGCCCAAGACCTTGAGGGACGGAAGTGGAACAGACTAAATTAATAATACCTTCTGATACTGCCCAGCTCCGTTTAATTCTGTGAGCAACAGCATTTGCCTGTTTTAGAACTTAAAAGAAAGCCGCTTACCTTGGCGGGGTGGAAAATAAGTATCTGATTGTCAGGCGATACCGATTTCCCGAAAAACAACTTAATGAAAGCAGCAGCAGAACAAAACGTACCAGTAAAGGACACAGGAGATCCTATCATGTACTGAATACAAGTCTTTGCACAGAGTACATTTTTTCATCATTTGGCATATTATGTCAGTACAAAAACTGTGACTCCAGCTTCTGTCAAAAAAAAAAAAACCTAGCCCCTTATCTCTGGAATACAAACACCAAAGTATGAAAGACGCTTAACCTAACTGAGGGTCAGAGATCAAACTCACAAACTTTACCTGTTCCACTTCACAGCTGGCTCTAAAACACCCACTGCAAGACTTTCCAGGCTTACATCATAATTCAGAACAACAAATAAACCTCCAGAATAAGTCCAAGCAAACCTGAAAACAATTCTACTGTACAGAGCGTTAAAGACAATAATGTAGAGCCAGCCTCCCATACCGTGCAGTTGTCATGTTTGTTGTTACTTTTAATTCTCGTTTGATGGTAAAACACACTAAGTTTTATCTTCAGATTTTTGTCTATAGATTGCTTTAAAAGACTACAACCTCTGAAACGGCCGGATTCTAAAATTCATAGCGAAACATATCTGTAATGGAGATGTAACTGGCAGAGCTCCCACGACATATGGATGCCATTTGCACACCGCGGTGAGAATGTATAGGTCACTTTGCCCTTTGGTATCTCTCTATCCATCTGTTTTCACATTAGTCGCAAATTATAGTATCCTCCAGACCCAAATGAACATAAATCAGCACGATGAACATCTACGAGTTTCCCCGTCTGTCATAAAATAATGATTTAGGGGCCCGGTTGTCAAAATACGCCGCTGAAAATTCGCGGTACACTCCAGCACTAGGAACACAAAGCTCCATCTCTTTGCCGTAATTTATGGGCTCCTTGGGAGTTTTGGGTGATTAGGGTTTGGGCCACCAACAGACAGAAAAACAGTAGGAACTCCAATAACGGCAACTGGAAATCTTGGGTCAAATTTATCAAACAATTCAATGAAATCTATTTCTGTTTGGAGAAGGGAGAGATATATTGCCTGTTTAGTATAGTGGTCCATCTCTGGAACATTCGGTCATACTGCATTTGTGAGTTTTGGAGTTTCTACATTAAATAGCCGTACCGGAGGACATGTGATGTATTGGACGTCAAGTATGTCCACGGCCAAATAAAATATACAACAGGAGGTTCCTCGGTTTTAAACAAGATATTTGTGTGGATGATGTAACGTTGGCTCCGCAAAATCGCGAGCTTCTTTAAAGGTAGAGTTTGTGTCGTGAAAGAAAGCGGGCCTGTGCGGCGGCTGCTTCAGGTGTCTGCAAACAAACATTGTCTGCAGAAGCCCTCCGCTGTGTTGACATTAGACGGGGATCGGGCTGCATTTTTGTGTGCGGTCAAGGAAGCGATGTCTTCGGCAGCTATACAGCAGCCAAATAGTTTCCTGTAGTCATTTTTATATATTATAACTAGCACCTCAGCTCTAAAAGTGGTGGAAACCCAGTGGTTGATTGGTAGAAATAACAGGCCTTCCAGTTCGTCAAGAAGCAAAGAATGACTTCTGTTCAATTCATCCTCTGGCCTTTTCCTAATTAAATGATGTTGATAATATTTCCTGACTACAGAACCCTGACTATTTCTCTGTAAATACAAATAGCAGAAAAACCAACTGAATACCCCTTTTTAAAGACAGATATGTCACAGTCTGCTTACACCCCACTGGCTCTTACACTAGATGTTATCCCATCTTACTTTTTATTCATTACTTATAATAAGATTGATCTTATGCTTGGTAAGCTAGGCAAGATTAGAAAGACTATTTAGCAAATAATTTCGATTGTCAAAGGCTGATGACTTTTGGTTCCTTACATACAATCATTTTTCAAATTCATTATCTATCAAAGTCACTCAAAAAGATTTATAAATCCTTTTGTTTGGTTTACTTGCAACTACTCATCCTACCAACAATCTAATGTTCAGTTGACTCACTAACTAATCTGGATTGTGTTAGACCACCTGGAACAAAGACAACTGGTAGACTACGTGACCAATATGGTGTTGATTATTTAGAACTGCTTCTTATGTATATATTAAGCATTTGG
>JAODKL010000027.1:22269244-22291624 GCA_026780765.1 Petrocephalus schoutedeni | reverse complement strand
GTGTATAGGGAATACCTCAGACCTTGACTAGGTGATCTTGGATAACTATGCTGATAGACGCTCACAGGGTTGGATATCCAAATTTATTTGACCTTTTTATTTCGTGATACCTAGGCTAGATCAAATTTTAGTCTACTCCATGGTGCTTTACACAACAGGTATCGCTACTCAGTGGTAGGCGATCCTGTGATTGATGCTGTCTAACCGCTGTTCCTTTTGGATGAATCTACTAGCTCATGGTAACTGGCCCACAGACCCTCCCCCCGAAGCATACTGCTCTTGTCCAGCAAATTTGCTGTGCTCATTTTCCAGCCAATGACTGGCAGGACTGGCATGAGCGCATGCAAATAGAGCCGCGCGATATGTGGAAGGGAGACTGGAGAGAAAAAATACACCAAACAACTGCAGTCTACACCTGATTGACCATAAATGTGAAAATCCCTTTATTTCCTAACAAGACGCCCCTTTAAGTCTTTGTTAAAGCCTGCATCTCACGCAATGCATTGTCCCAAACACGACATTAAGCTGGCGGTACGAGCGTAACAGCACGTGCCGCTGTGGTGCTCGTCTGCAGAATTACCCGGAAAGGTCACTGTTCCATGATCAAACGGCGGTGGTATCTACATCAAACATGTCTGCCGTGTCATTTCCTGCAGCTGCCCACAGGCCCTAACGATAATTAGTTCTGAGTAAACGAGCAGAGCGTCTGACCTCTTTGCATTGTTTGCGATGGGGGGAGGGGGGGGGGGTAATTTTTGCCTTGTTTATTTGTGTCGGTAATTTCTACCGACAAAATACCAGCTCGTTGGGCACACGTTGGTTGCCGTAAACTGAGGGCCGGTGGGATTTGACCACGGAGACTGAGATGGCATCCTCGGAGATGACTTTCCTCTTTGTCATAACCCTAATACTGTTTCTCTGATATCCTGATTCAGTCATGATTACCTAAATAAGTATTATCTGGAATTCAGCAGTCTTGGTGTCCAGGCACGGGCCAATTGGGGGCCAGTGTTGGCTATCCCATAGCCAATGAAAATTGCTGTTTAGGCACAGTGCATACTCTCACGGCTCCCAAGAAAACAAGCCTGTCAGCTGCCGAGATGCCCAGAGAGCCGGTAGATGCCTACGTGTCTTTGGACTCAAGAGACTCTGGTGCAGATTTATCTGTGTCTGTGTTTGGGGGGGGGTACTTGTGTTGCCCCATCCTCAATGAATATGACTTGCTCCAGATGGTAGGCTGTATTGGTTATGGACACAGACGTGAATCGTGAGATCCAAGCCAGTCAGGGTCAAGTCCATTCCTGTGGTGGGGGGGGGGGGGGGGGGGGGGGGGGGAAATGGGGTGATGTTTGCTAGGGAATACCAACAGGACCTGAGCATGACCCCCCCGCTCCCCCACCTTGGCATCTCCTCATTCCTCCAAACACCTCTGGTCTCCCCAGAATGCCTTCGTGAGAGGAGAGAGCTGGGCTCCCCCACTTATGCCTGAAGGAATATTTAACGCTTGCTTTTGTTTACTAGGGAGGTGAAAGATACCATCTCCCAACCACACTTATTTAATTGCTGCAATTGGAACAATCTAAAATCAGCTATTTGCTTTCATCTGTAATGGTAATGATCAGCAGATAGAGTCTGTTATAAAACAGACCTGATGAGTAGGACTCCCCAATTCTATTTGCCATTATTGCTTTTGTTTTGGCACTTGTATTAATTTGAACCATTTTCTGAGCTGTACAGTTGTATGAAATTTGCTAGGCGACTGTTTTATTGGCAAAATCTCTTTTTCCAGTCTAACAGTATAGAGGTTTATGCAGGTTCTGTTTAAAACAGTACATATATTGTAGCAGTTGGAACGTTTTGAATGACAACTGCATTTCTGTTACTATGGTTAGTCATTTTAATGCTGGATATAAAAGAAAATCATTTTATTTTGTGTCTAACACACATTATGCTCTTCTGGATTTTCTTCTAGGAAGTGAGAATTTCTGACTTGACTGTGTATTTCTAAAATGACAGATAGCACTGCAATGCAAAGAGAGATATATTTAAAGCACAACTTATCGTATTGATTTAAGCAATTAAACATGAAGTTGCTCACTCCGAGCAGTTACTGGTATCTTCCTAATTATTATCCATGAAACGTTATCCTCAAAGCCCCTTTTCTGTGTCCTGATAAAGCACGCTTATCGCACCAATTATGGGTTTAACTGTCTGGCTCAGTTAACAAAACTTCTCATGTTAACGTTTGGGAAACGTTCGACACAGTGAAACCGAGTCTTTCATGTCTGCAGAAATAGCATAAACAAATGCTCCGGGGGCATTTAATTGTACAAAACACAGTCTGAGCTTTCGAAAGATCTCTTGTGATTTGTCCGGACCAAAGTTGGAAAAAATAGATGCATGCATAGATGTAACATGGAATTTTCCGTACTCAAAAAATAAAATAACTACTTCTGCTACTTTCCACTTGATATTCAAGCCTTGAAATCCTGATATCAAAACCAAAAGGCGATGTGAAAAAGGAAATCTTTTTTTAAATCTTTTAATGATAACAAGTTAGAAGCCCCTATTGAATATTTTCAATCACTAAACATATGTCGTGCTTTTGGCATAAAGAGAATTCACTCAAAAAATGGTTTTGTTTCATCTCAAAGGGTTAAAACATCAGAGACTGGACCTTGTGTTCTTCACATGTTGCCACAGTATACATATTTAAATGGACCTTTCAATTTAGCATGGCGCACAAATAACACAACTGACCGAATCTGTATCAGCTGTTTATAACACCGGCACAGACCCGTCATGCTCTCCTGGAGCGTCTGCTAAACAAACACTATCTAATATGATGTCCCACATGTGGAATTGTCACGGGACGATTGAGAGATTCAGAGCGCAGAAGCACTCGGAAGACGGAAAGGGGCTAAATTTAGTCTATTAAATTCAAACTCCATGCTCTAGCACGAGTAAGGAGCAGGGATTATCTTTAGCGCTGTGTTCTCAATAAGACTGCCGGGTTTCCCTTTCAGCATAATTTGCAATCCAGACAATCTCCTTCCTGACGCTCCGGTTTGGTGCCTGTCATGCGGCCCGCCGCAATTACGTGCAGTCGCCATGGTGATGCTGACTTCTCCAGCTCGCGATCGAAAGCGATAACGTGGCACGGGTGCGCGGAAATTCATTTTTCAATCGCCAGCTTTAGCGGCCCCAACTCCTCGGCAGAAGAATGTAAAGGGGAAGGACGGTGGCCTCGCAGGTGAGGATGCGGCAAGGCTCACATCCAGGCCTACACAATAGCGAGGTGTTGTTTTGTGCCTACTAATATTCAGCGTATGTAAATAATGCTTTTGCCCTCAAGTCAACCGGATCTAGATGCTAATCTAATCGATCGTGACGAATCTTTGCGGGAAAAGACGGGCGTCTCTCTTGACGTTGTTAATTCCGTGAGGGAGCTGTTTTGACATGGTTTATCGCGACCATCGGCAGGTCATTTACAACAGCCCTTAGATTTCGAGGCCAGGCTATCTGTCTTCGGCGCTCTGCTTACACACAAGAAAGAGATGCTGGTCGCATGTTTTCCCACCTTCTGGAGAAGTGGGAAGAGGGTTCTCCTCCTGGCAGCCCCACGCTGCGGGCTGCCTCCTGCAAAAGTGACTGCACAGGCCACGTGACTCCTTCCCTGCCCAATGGGCCGCTTCAACCACATGGCGCATTCATTAGTGTAGACTTCTGGACCGATAGATAAATATAGAAAAATCACCAGTGCATCACACATTTTGTCCCACTAATTTCAGTTACCGCCAAGGTCAGGCCCTGAAAGGTGGCAGATATAAATAGATATAAATGTGGAAAGTCTTGGAGAGTATAAGGATGAGCTGAGTAAGGTATAGAACCTAATTTGAACCAAGCTAACGACAAACATCTTAATCAGATTAAATAGGTAAATGATTAGTTCAGGAGGCTCACTGAATCATCTGCATTACTTTTTGGACTAGAGACAACTAGAGACTGAAATTAAGGGAAGCTGGGAAATGTCGGAGGTCTCAGGTGTTGCCTGATGATACTATCATGGGTGTCACTTCAGAGAGGCTTGGAAATCTGCTCTACCATGGCTGCCCACAGCGGTTTGGAATAACGGCCTCGAAAACGGGGCCTATGGAGAATCTCACAGAGCAGCACTCACAGCTGGATATCATAAGCCTGCACAGCTAGCCCACCAACAGACGCCCGGGGGATGCATTTCGTAGGCGAATCCCTTTGGCTGGAGCAGTGGTGCGGCAGACGGCAGAGTCACGTTGAAGGTCAAAGGCGTGGCTCTTGTAGAGGTTGCCAAAATGTCAGCCACGAAGGCTTCTGGGAACAGAGACGATGAGATTGTCATGCCCCCCTCCCAGGGGACAGCTCATTAATGGATGAAATGGGAGGCTGTAAGGGGCCGGCAGAATCTTTTTAACTTGCAATGTACAGTCAGCTGAGCCATCGGTTAGCATGCTCTTGAGAAGGCCCAGGGACCGTTGAGAGGTTGCAGGCTAGGAGTTCTGAAGGATCATGTCAATAGAAGGGTTTAGGAACGCTGGGTCTCCACACAACCATAAACGGACACCTGTGATCATTGCCTACAGCGGTCTTTATGGGTCTTGAAGCCCTGGAGGATAGAAAACCCTCAGAAATGCTACGCTAAGCCGCTTTTGCCAATGGTATCTGCTAAGCACTGTCAGAGTTTGGAAAGTGCAGCAGAGCTACTAAGAGAAATTTAAATAATGCTATTAGAACTTGTTAGAATGACATGGAGAATCACTGAAAACATGCTAAGCTACTTGGATATTTCCCTCTTTTTGTAGTTCTTAATTTGGGTCATTTGCTTTAAAGAAAACATTTGCTGTTTGCTGAGACAGATTCTGCAATTAGTCATGTTAATCTCCGCATGGCGCACAGACAGGCCATATCTTGTGGTATTTGCTAGAAATAAAGTCTACTTTGAGGATGTCCTCAAAGGACACAAGTATCTTAGCTTTAGATTTCAGATTGATGGGCCGGAGCCACATTTAGAAAGCCTCTACGTGCCTGTGTTTCTCTGTACACACACACAAGAAAATTTTAAGATATGCAGGCTCACAATCAATGAGACAACTAAGCCACTTTGTGGGTGCTGATTCAATGGGGCTTTTCAAAGAGAAACGTAATGGAGTTCTTGGATCAATATGAGTAACTACCAGCTAGTTGGTCAGTGTGGTCATTTTCCCTTTTCCCATAAAATTACCCCTAAATGTTAACATTTGGGAGTCGTCCGCCACAGCACAAATAATCTCTGAGTATAATGAGAATAATGAGGCGTTCAAAGGATGTTCCTGGGAGAATGAAAGTTAATATAAATTACATTTTCGGAAATAAAAGAAAAGATAACCAGGAAAACCAAACACTAATGCCTTGCCTGTATTTTCGTCGGTCGGCCAGCCTCGTTTTTGGAGGAAGGCACTGGAGGGGTTCCTGCATGTGTTTATGATAAATAGAATTGAAAAATATCAAGTGGGGATTTAAAAAATGGAAACCTGCACTTTAAATATGAGAAGAAAAAACCTAAGATGCTGCCACATGAGGTTTTGTTCAATGATCCTCGTTTTTTTTTTCGTACTGTTGCTCGAAATGAAAAGTCAGTCCAAAAGCCACCCACATGATACCCAGCAGAGAGCAGCTAGATCCAACCAGCACCTATTTAGGGATTAAGCTACTGCCAGTTGGAAATTCCTCGCAAAGTGAAGAAAGACCAATGGAATGGGACAAGAAAGCTATCCATCATGCCACGTTCATTTGCAAGCAAATAAACACAAGCAGGCTATGATTTGGT
The DNA here is from genome assembly GCA_026780765.1 of Petrocephalus schoutedeni. Classification (NCBI taxonomy): domain Eukaryota; kingdom Metazoa; phylum Chordata; class Actinopteri; order Osteoglossiformes; family Mormyridae; genus Petrocephalus; species Petrocephalus schoutedeni. The sequence goes on along the minus strand of JAODKL010000027.1, from coordinate 22,285,782 downwards.
CACACAGTCTGGCCCTTCTTCTTGTCCTGCCGATTTCCTGCTTGTGTGCTGTTTTCATCCTTTGAAATTGGGCTTCCGTCCTTTCGCAAATCTGCGCTAAGAATTGCCTTCTTTCTGTCGTCATTTTATATTTTTATGAAGTGATAAACGCATAGTGCTTCAACTATGTCTCGGAATCATACCTTTGGAAAATAAAACTGTAATTTTATGAGCACTCAAAATAGAAATATTGCTTTAAAAAAAAATTAAAAATTTGAACATTCAATTTAGCAACATAAGTTGAAACCGAGATATTTTATACCTGTAGAGGCTATTTTTAATACACAAAACCTCTAAGAAGCTAATCTCCTTGTTGCTTTCAGCTAACAAGGACCATTTAAACATCAATAGGACACCAATAAAAATTTGCCTAGGATATGTAAAAAATATATGTAAAAAACAAGTTTAAACTTAAGCGATTGTACTCTATAAATAATCAGGTTAAACACAACTCAGAAAGCAGCTTGAAAAATAACATGCTATTTTGTTGCAAGTCCTGACACAGCATTACTTCTAAATATTTGAACAGAAGCAAAATATATTTTAGTGTCTTTTAGCAACCCTTTTGCCCCTCTGAAGCAATTTCTACATGTGTCTGTTTAAACTGGTAGACAGACCCAATCTGTACCGCTCCAGTATGGAGCCTGACTCTGGAAACAGGGGGAATGAGTGATTGGGTCCCTGGGGACCTGAGTGCTGGTGGTCGACCCACTGCTGCTCAGCTCGTTATGGCTGGTCCCGGTAGCACTGGGCCGGGATGCTTGAGGCTGCAGGCTTTGGCCAAACAGGCTGTTTAAGGCAAGTTTCGTACCAGCGGGGGCTGTGCATTCCACGATAAAATAGTATTGTGTGAATGGTGGTAGGAAAATTGCATGTTTATACGTAAAAAGTCAAAATATTTATTTTCCGTACGTATGCTAACAGTCCCAGACTTGTCGAGGCAAACGGGTGGTGATTCAGTTGAACTGCTGTGTTACTGCTGACGCTCATCCGCCTTAAGTGCCCTGCACACGTTTTCCCGCCGCGTCGCTGAAGTGACAGCCACAAAATGTGACAGCGCTGCCAAGTCGAGGGAAAACCACAGAGAGGGCTAGCGGGTTTCTCGCGGGCGATATCAGATCCTGCAGCGACAGCCCGTGAGAATGTGGGCTGCTTTTCGGGAGATGTGATTTATTTATTTCAAGTTTTGAGGTGCAGGGGTGGGTGTGAATCTTGCTCACAGATGCGTACATTTGAGGTAATAAGCTCCCCATCACCTGTGCACACCTCTGCCCCTGTATGGCGTCCGCGAAGTGCCGTAACAGCAGAGTCTTTGATCGAAATTAAAGAATTGTGTTGTATCCCCTCTGGTATGCAAACATGTTTATTTTATCGGTGTTAGAATCGAACGAATAGTCAAAATGATTTCTATTCAGCTCCACAGCCAAAACAAGAGCACAGCCCCCCCCCCCCCCCCACCAGGGCTTTGGATTGGTCACATTCCTGCCCTCGACTCATCGAGTGAGCAGCTGTGTGTTGGAATCACTAGGACAAGCGGTGCAGGCGTAAAAAGCCACACAGGTTAATGCGGCCAGTGTGTTATTACAAAGGCCCTTAATGCATGAGCTCTGTAACCTTCCCAGCGCACATCTTTGCCCAATTATAAGTCTATAGCATGGAAATGCATTATTGTTTCATAATGGTCACATGACCCCATATGAAAACAGTGAACTGTTCATCGGGGCCTGTTTCGTATTTTAGTGGAAATGAAGATTTTCCGTGAAAATCTTGGACTGCTTTTACCCCCCCCTCCTTCCAGCCAAGTCCAGTCCCACTGTAAGCTGAGGCATCGCAGGAACATTCTGGAACCTCACTTGGGGCAGGGGGTGGGGGGGGGGGCGGGCGTCTATGGGAATCACCGGGACAGTTCAAAGACTGCAGCTTGTGGCCACCAAGAATGGCCCCAGAAGCATTCTTGGGGTTAGGGTGGGGGGCGGCTACATTTAAATTTCTCCATAACGCACGTTTCCTCTTCTGTGCTCTAGAGTCAAGCACCCCCTGGGTGTACTATTGTCAAAAATGTCACTTTTCATGAGGATCTTTCCATAGAAACAATTTATGTCTTACGGTCTGTCTCTCCATCTCTCGCACACAGCCTCACGCACACACACACACGCGCGCGCGCGCAGAAGCATCTGAGAGATGAACGGATAAATGAGACCGACCCAGACCTGAAGTTGCTTATCTGTACAGTCCGGGCCAGACAGCAGCATTAACAACCGGTATTTCGCTGTTTAGGCCTGAGATTCCTGGACCCGCTCCAGCCGGGTTCCTTGTTAAGTCGGTGAACTAGGGCACAGGTCCGGCAGGGCGACTTTTGGAGGGAAGCGGTTTAATTATCATGCCCGGGCCGGCTTTCACCGCCACACGTGTGGGTGGTCTATCCCAGTTAACAGCAACTGGAAACGCGACGCAACAGATGTGACATGAATCATAAACTGCCTTTACGGCCCCGAGCAGTAGCAGTATCAAACATGCTGGTGAATATTGCTTCTTTCGACTGAGCTAATCTGTGACACAAAGAACATCCCTAATTGCAATGAACTATATCATGGTTTTCACATTCCCCCCTGACTAGATTAACAGCTGGCCAGCTGCAAATGCTTAAAACAGTGTTGTGTTAATGCTACAAGAATAATTCTTTGATGCTTTTAATATAATACCTAATAAATAATCCATTACGTTGCATTCACTTGCAGTTCCTTTTGTGATTTCACCTTACTTAAGAATATGCACTGAATATAAATAGTTGCTTAAGGTCTTAAGGTCAGTTTATTATCAGATCACATACCTCTGTCTTACAAGAATGAACGTGTAACTCTCTTAAGAATTTTAAGGGATGCATTTTCTTTAATTTTCACTCCAAATGACATGTGTAACACCACTGTTCTTATTATAATGGTGTAATGACCCTTTAACAAACTTAAAGAAATAGATTCTGTTGGAATGTCATGTGAGGTCAGCACACTCATGTAAACCCACCCCTTGACTGGCATGTAAATTCAGCAAGTATCATTAGCATTAGCGTGTACTGAAACCACACCCTCACACTCATGCTGGCAGGGAGACCCCACCCACCAACATGCCCTTGACTCCACAATATCAGCTGTGAGTGGCTAAGTCAGGTCAGGTGATGGGGGGTCTTACTGGATGTGAGTTAGACCTGTTAGAACGTATCAGTAAAACTTTACACCAGTCCTCTGCTGCTCAGAATGCAAATTATAAATGACACACAGCCATTCTGTGTTGTTTGTAAAAATGTGTGTGCACTTTCAGGGTGTTTCAGAGCTCCTCTGAATGCTGAAAATTTTGATGTAGGTCTTATGGTATGATGTGATTTATATAACAGCATATAGTGATTGTTTCTTCATTAACAGTGTGAATTTAGAGCAAAATTTACTACATTTACCAGGAAAGTTAAAAAAAAAGAGTTAAAAGGATGTTCTGAGGTAAAAAATATCTGGAAATAGTTTTGTGGATGACTGGCATCATGTTAATAAACACATTTTCTTCTATACACTGTTTTTATAACCTTACTGTGTGACATGGTGCCAAAGAAGAAAAATTTCCACTAAAGAGTTCAGTTTCGATTTCATGAAATGGGAGAAGACACTGGTTTTCCATGCTAATAATGGGACTCAAACAGGAGGCGAAGCTGTTGCCTTTTGAAGGCGAATTGATTTATTTGTACAGTACAAATGAGAAAATGGTTTCCCTAATTACAGTGACTGTTAAACTGTTATTTCATGTGGAATTATTCATGTGCGATGCCCTGGTAGGATAAGATCCTTTTGAAGTTGCGCTGTATATGTTGAAAATTGTTTCTTTTGAGTTAAAACAGGAACAAATAGCACTCCTGTTTGCTGCTGGGAATCGAGAATTAGCTTTTTTTGTCAACACAATGTATCTAAACATTTTTTTTTCCTGAAGCTATAATTGGCAATGTTATGACACCATATGTGCTCCTTAACTCTCTGTAAGTATAGTATTCTGGAGGAGATAAGAAGTACAAACACACACACCCAATGCACATCCATGCACGTGAATAAAAGAGAAATACTATGTCTCAGATATCAAAGTATCGCTCATTGATGTAAACAGCAGCTGGAAGAGGAAGCCATTTTGTTTAAAGTTTATGTGATATTTATTGTTCTCGTTTTTTTTTTTTAACCTATATGCTAGCAGAAGCTATTGCCAAGTTACGAAGTAATGAAATATGGTACTTTATGATACTCCACGTAAGAATAAAAAATAGAGAAATACAGTGCAAATACGCATAGGGTAATCGGCCGACATTTCTTGTCCGCGGTGGAACAGAACTACATTTCCCATCTTAAATCCCATTTTGGGTGGAGGGTATGATCTGTATGGTTAAGGACGCACCACAATTCAGCTGGGAAGTTCCTATGTCGCATTATTAAAAAAACATCAAAGGGGGTTAATGACGAGTGAGTCGGGGATGTGCATCAACCCATTTTCACTCTTTTAAAGGAGCTTCTAAAAACTCTTAGAAACTGAGGAGCAGCCCAAACACCACCATAAAGCTTTAAGGGTCAGTTTCACAACGCTCTGTCTGCCCGAACACCTTTTCCAACTTAGGCGACCATTAGCGGCGTTTATGTGGAGCCCGAGATCGCTGGAAAGTAAGAGGCGGACAAGCTTTAGTAAGTTCTCGCTAATTAATAAAACTATGGGCCACCGTTAATTGTGCTTGCATCAATCTATTATATTTCGACTAATGAGTACCACTATAAATTTTACTGTAGGGGAGGAATTTTTATTACCGTTGTGGATCTTTTGATCAGGTAAAGAAGCAGTTTGAGGGCAGGGGTGGACAGTCTTTACGGTGTACAGTACAGCGTCCGGTTACCACAGTGTTCAGTTTGAACTCTCATTAGGAATCCTGCATTACACGTAACGTGACATCACTGTCAGTAAAACACGTAGCCTTGCAGCCGATGGAAAGAATTATTACAGTGCTAGGGGCAGCATGATCTATTTAAGAGGTGTGATTTAAACCGCATGTCACAGCAACAGGTCACACAAATAGGTGCCGTATTGTCAGAAGTGTGGTGTTCTTTTTAAGCATCGTATAACGCTGGGCATCATGGGAAATCACATGAAAGAGCTGAAGTAATGTAGTGACCACCTACTGGACAACCCAGGGTACTACACCAAGCTGAATGTTTAGCCAAATATGGAGGTTGACCATGTCAGGGAGGACAATTTGAGCTACTTCAGGTTATACAAACTACTTTCAACCTGAAAGGCTCCTGTGCTTGGCTAAATATTTCAGTTCTTCTTGCGCTTTGACTGGTTCGTTTCCTTGATTGAAAGACTCATCCAGCTGTGTCACATTAACATTAGTGTCACACACATAATTATAGGAGACTAACCAATCAGCACACAGCAAGAACGCAGTGCTTACGTGAAATCCTTAGCATCACAATTCCAATGTGTTTTACTGATTTCTTGCATCGAAAGTAAGCAGAGGTTAAGGTAAAGAAACAAAAACCATACAGAATAATTTAGTACAACTGTCAAAATCACTATCGACCAAAAATCTGCATATTTTTTTTCTTTTAAAACCTATAACAGTATGAGATGGGTGCCGAACATTATAACTGACCTCACATGACAATCAATTTTACACAGCTCCCCTGACTGAAGCATTGCATAAAACAGAACATTTCCTCTTTCAGTTTTTTTTTTTTAGCTATACATTTCAATCACATATTGAACAAGTTATTGCTGACACTCCCTGGTCTATAAAGGTATCATATAAAAGGGAAAATGCATATTTATACAAATACACTCATTTGCACATACCTCCCTCTTTGATGTCGGGCATTCCTCACCCTGTCAGGTTTCAGCCACTTTAGGCTGCACTTGGAAACAACCATTGCACCCTACACCTGAGACTGGGATTAAGCCTGTGAAGCCACTCAGAAAAGAAATGGATGGACAGCTGACAGCTGTTTCCTGTTATGTAATCGGATGCAGCTGTGTCTCTTTGAGAGCGGCCATCTTTGTGCTGGAGACATTTCCCGGGGTCAATGGGAGGAAAAATAACGGCCCTGTAATAGTGGCTAGAGCAGGACCACCAAAGTATCTTCTGTGAGGCCTCTGCTCCTAGGAAGCTCCTGCCACCGGTTTATGCGTACATAAATACGGCCAGACATCGGTAGTCGCGGTCAGCTGGGGGCCTGTTAAAACGTGTACCTTTTATTTACGGAATTCTGCAGACAAAAATTAATGCGGCGCGGAAGCCTTGGCTGCAGCTAAAAAAAAACGGCATGATCAATGCCCCTCCAGTGTTTCCGTGACAAACTATTTACCGTTAAATTTAAGCTTTCAAGCTCGCATCTCCTCAGTTGTGAGGACGGCAACAAAATAAAAAACAAAGGTATTGATTGTGCCTCCACAATCAATACCAAATATTTGTTAATTGCCCAAAAGTGATGAATAAAAAAATTTGTGCAGGATTTTGTCATTGCATTTGAGTTGTAATAAAACCGGGTAGCATAGTAGTTAAACACATGAACCTATAACCTGTGAGTTTCTCCCTCACGTCCCCAGAGGGGCCCTGCCCTAATACCCTAGAGCAAAGCACTTAACCTGAACTTTCCAACGTGTCGCTCTGAATTAGAGCGTTGGCTAATTGCAGAACAATGGCTGTGCGGCCCACACAGAAACATCTCGGCTTGTTATATAAGATTCTCATTTCAAGATTGACACAGGCTGTGCGTCGCTGCTTGTAGACAACAAAGCTGCCTTTTTTCAGTGACCACGTGCTGTTTCCTGTTATTACATTATTGCTAGTTTTCCTTGCTGCCATTGAGTGTGCTTTACGGGTAAGGGGCACTGTCAATGGAAAAGACAGGCTTAATGTTCTTTTAAAGGCGGTAAATGTGCTCACTCTCAGCTTTCTGGGAAACATTTGGCTGCAGTTACTCTGTAAATATTAGTTTAGGTAGTTTGAACCTCTCAAAAAAATAAACATTTAGCATATTGACTAGATTAGCATACTTGTCTGCCCTTGATATTGTCTAATAGCATGAGACTAAGTATTTGCCCCTTCAAGTCAGGCTGATCTGGGGGGACCACCCTTAGAGATCAGGGAATTGCTGTACCTTGAGTGGTAATTTTTGTTTGCTTGTTTTCTTTATATATATAAATCTGGCTGTAACGATAAAAATTACCATGATGCTAATGCTCATGGGTGAATGCTCCATTGATAGCAGTTGACTTTTCCTTTGCCCTCTGTACCTTGTGGCCGTGTGCTTACCTTGTCACCTTAATTCGAGTGAGATCCACCAAGCCGAAATTTGCATCACTAGTAAGTAGTAATGTTTGCTGGTGGATTTGTGGAGCCCTACAAAAGTATGTCAGGTAATACCTGAGTCAACAATGAAGATCGACTAGACACTGTGACACCCCCCCCCCCCCCCCCGGCTAGATTCCTTGTTCCCTGTACATCATAGATCTCTACAGGATGAGGTGTCTCGTTCCGTTGGCTAGGTCAAACTTCTAGAGCAGACAGCGCCTGAGGAGGTATGGCAGTAAGTCACAAGACCACGTGTAAATCCCTTCCAACAGATGTTTGTGAAAAGATTATTACAACATGGTGATAGGTCATAACTTGGTGCCCAGACCTCGTAATAGGAGGCAAATTGTAACAGCTCGCACGCTGCTCCCCGGGGACCGCAAAGCCACGTGTAGATGAAGGGTTAGTCCAGCACAAAAAATAAAGTGATTAGACTGTATCATGATACTACTGATTCCACTGCACATGTCTGCTGAGTACCTGTAACAAATTAGGCTATAAAATATTGTTGTTTTCTTAAAGGCCCGAGTCGCAGGGTCACACAGATGATGCCTTGGACATCCTCATTATAAACCTCACAGTTTGGTCAGGTGCTGACCCGCCCGGTTTTCCTCTGTGCTGGCATGCCGTGCAGGAAAAATTAAAATAAATAAATGAACATGTTTTTTTTTTTTGAGGTGGGGTGGGGGGGTTTGTCTTCGGACACATGCTGAACATGGCGCCATGGGTCAAGAACATTTACTGTGGACATCTGTTCTGGGTTAGAGGGCCCAGGAAAGTGTACGTACATATGGAAGTCCTGGTCTGGTACCGCCGACGTTGTGGCGCTAATCGCTACTATACTGGTCCGCTCCAGTGCCGCCCCCCGATGGCGTCCTTCAAGATTTACCATTGTGGGATTTATGCTGTCATCGAGTGCATCCTGCACACCCCCCCAACCTTATTGGTTTAAGTTTTACTACGCCAGTGCGTCTGGTGATGTCATTTATGGTCGACCATGGTGGTACGACAAACTCATTTATAACATGGAGGTCGGTGTGCATCGGGTGAGACTACCCACCCCCCCACCACCAAACCACCGCCTTCAGCTCTCCCCTAATCCCCACCCCAACCACAGATCCCCAACTCAGATGTCTGCTTTGTAGGTAATGAAATCATCTTTCAAGCCGTCTATTTGTACACGTACTGCATGGCGATCCCAAGGATCTTTGCCGTTTCTGGATGGGGATACACTGGCGAGGTGACTTCACACACTGCTGATTTTCCTCCCTCAAATAAGCGGCCGCTAACGTGGGCAAGAGCTGCACCAACAGGAAACGTGTCTCCCTTTTAAAACTAAAACGAGTGGGTTGTCAAGCATAGACTCCATGTTTAAGACATTTACGGATTCCCTGAACAGTATACAGAATCATCTTTTTTCTTTCCTTGGAAATTTGCAGAACTACACCAAATGCTTCAAGCTTTCCCTCTTAGCAGGCCTGGTGCCATGTCCTTCAAAGAATGTTTTATGCCAAGATAGAGGGCAGCAGAGGGTTTCGAGGGATTCTGTGCTAACCTGTGTGGTCTGCAGAAATGTGATGTCAAATCCAATGTATACATTCACGCTCCGGCTGCGACCTAAACTCTGAGTCACATGGAGTGTCCTCCTGCCGCGCGGCCCTGCAGAAGCATATGTAAGTAGCACAGCTGGACACTATACGTTTGCTCATGGGGGTTGTTTATTGCGGGATCCCGGAGGACTGAATTCCTTCTTTGACCATGCATGATTGGAAATGCTGACTAGCAGAAGACACTGGAAGCTTCTTACGCCTCGTGTAAATGAAAGGTTAGCCTAGCAGCAGAAATAAAGCGATTCTACTGCATATTTTTTGAACAGTGCACACAGGACTTGGGGGGCAGGCAGTGTGGATGTTATTTTCTTTACAGCCTGGCTTGTAGCTATGGGAACTCCTGACCTATATGTCAAAATCACAAGCAGGGCCTCGGGGCCATTTACTTTGCAACGAGGATGTCTTTTCTTTTGCCTGCTAAACATTTTTGGACTACTTTTGGCCAAGTAAAGGCCAGTCGAAGAATATTTTAAATATATTAAAACAAAGACAAAATATTAGCTGTATTCCTAAACACACTAGTAACTATTGTTAATTTGATGAACACATTTCTTGTCCATTGGGTCTGTCCCATTTCTGATTTGCAGGGACTCTCCCACCTTTAGGATAAAGTAGAAGGAGATGCCTTCTTCGGCCTTCTGATGATCATCAGGAGAACCGGCTCTACACGAGTTTTGAATTTGTCTGGGGGTTCATGTTGATGGACTTGCGGTTCCCCAGTCCAGAACGCCGTCGGTGCTGGAAGGGCGATGTCTTGAAATTCATCACATCACTGCATGTTAGCTTGACACCATCTTACCCTCCACTCATTGTCAGCCTGCAGGATGGAGAGCTTAGGATGGGGATTTTACCACATCGCTCATTTGTCTTCCCCTCCCGGCCCCAGGAGGACGGGCTCCCCCTATGTCTCCGGTTCCTCCCAAGGTTTCTTCCTTCTAGGGAGTTTTCCTTGCCGCTGTCACCTCTGGCTTGCTCACTGGGGGCATTGGGTGGAGATAATGTAATGTCGTGAAATGTGCTATACAAATAAAACTGCATTGAATTTAATTGAGGTGCCCTATTACCTCGCATCTCAAAGAAACCAGCAAAAGGTGGGGACTGTGTTTTTTGTCTCCATAACTTCACCCTGGTGATGGAAAAAACGTCTAATTTCTGAAAACTTAACAATATGCCTGTTCGTTTCTTTTCCCCTCTTGGTCTTTTGTTGACGATAAAAGGAGAGTTATTTCTTTAAGGGTTTAGCTGTCACTGGAGAAACATGGAACCCAAAAAGCTGAAATGAGGAAATGTTGCTCATCAATTCACAGTCAGGCCTTATCCAGATTCTTGTGAGATATTTATATTTTATGGAAAACAGCCCTTGTATTACACCAGCAGATTTTAAGCTCTCTGACTCAGTTACAGGCTGTGAGTGAAGACAGCTGAGATTGATTAAACGAAATTGGAAAAAGCACCCAACACTAGACTTAGGGGGAAAATCATAGCCAAAAAAACTCATTTTTTAGAGTGTGAACGAGATTATATATCTCATATTCATAATTTTTGTCCCTGTGGTTCCAAAAACACACAAACACATCTGAATAAGATTGCTCGCTCTGTCGGCTGACACTCATGTCAGGGATTAATGTAGTGATCAGTGAATCGAAAAATGCACTTTACGCCCAGCTCTAGTGAAGGAGGATTGCACATGCTGCAAAAATAAACACGGGTTTCTTTGACATGCTGATCGATTGCAATTGTTTAGTTGCAATAAAGGGACATTCTGTCGCCATCAAATCTGTGATAAAATAAAACCCCAGTTAATTCTTAGCTATAAAATGTAAGTGGTGGGTTTGTGATATTTTACTGTCTTGTAGATTTCTTCTGGGCAGCAGATATAGAAGATGAACTGAGGAAAATACTGACCATGGTGTCTCCAGAGACGGATGCCGAGATCTGTCTGGAGGCGGCGGGTAGATTGATACTTTTCCTCCACCGCTCTGTGAGAGAAGGTTCTGGCAGGTAGGCAAAGGAGTGCACAGTGTTCCAGCATCAGCTGCTCACTGCTGACAAAACATCCTACTTTAAGGTCAATATGTCACGTCAAGAAAAATAAATATCAACGGCAACTCTGATTGGTTGATGCTACAGCATCCAGCTTGCAACGGTTTGAATTACAGCACGTTATTGGATTTTGGGAGCAAGTGACCTAAATATAGGCAGAGCCCAGGGTAAAGTTGACCCATAACCCCAGGGGTGCGTTTGTTGTTTCTGGACCCACACTGAAAATGGTTTTGGGCTCCGCTCCAAAGCAGTGACTGTTTATGGCCACCGCTGCACAACCTTTAAACCCTGAGACGCCAACGTTACCAGCCTGGCGGCAGAGACGCTGTTTGTAAGCAAATCCCGTCGTTTAATGGTTTATTTCCTGCACATATTCCACAAACTTCAACGCTAGGAAATCAGTGAAAATTGCACCCATACATACAGCTGAGTGGCATTCAAGTCACGAAGAAATGAAAAAAGAAAACTAAAAACTCAGGCAAAATAAAAGCAAACGTGCAGTGTTCTTTAGAGTAGGTGTCTAGGCAAAGGAACTACAAGTCCGGAAATGGTCAGTCATTTTAGCGTCACGTAGCTTTATGTAGTAAGCGAAAAGTGGCCTTCTGCCTGAAGCTGTGGAAGTCCCCCCCCCCCCGCACTTCGACACGCTGTCGCATGGAGGCTTCCCACTTTACCACCCAGGCAGAAGGCCTCCTTCACTCGCCCGTCTTCCTCCATTGCACACTTTCAATGGGCCCATATTCCGACAGATCTCGTGGTTTATCAGTCCAGCAGGACAGCCAAACTCCCATTCGTTTAGCTTTTGGGGAAAGGCATGCCCCTCCGCGTCAGCAAAAGCGGGCATCTCAGAAATGCATGTCGTCTCGGGGCCCGGCTGCCTATGGCAGCAATGCGCCATTTGCGGCGCGCATGAACGCCTTGGAAAATTATGAGATCGAAAGCAACATTGCATCACCACAGTTTTTTTATTTTTTTTTTAGCCTAAGCGTCACATGCAAAACACCGAAATGAATATGAGAAAGGGACAGAAATCTCCTTGTTTGTTGATTCACTGAAATGACTGACTATCATGTAAAAGATGTTAAGTTTGAATTACAGCATGCTCTACTGGGAACACAGCAGAAAGGCCTATTTTAAGGATTCCCTACACTAGCCTGCATTTGTATCTCTGTCCTCTTATTTTTTTTCGCGGGGGGGGGGGGGGGGGGTCCTGTGAGCATTCCTGCCTGTGAAATAAATATGGAGCTGAATAGCTCCTTAAAAATGGGTTAATTCTAACAAATATGCCCTTTCACAATCCCTTAAAAGACTTTCATTTTTCTTATTGTTAAAATGGCGTCTGGTTTGCTCTCATTTTCCCATCTTTTTCCTCCTCTGTATTTACTTGCATTTTGTCTGGATCATTGTCACCGTCTGGCTCACATACAGACTGTCCCCGATTTACAGCCTATGCGACTGACAGTGATTCACGCTTATAACCAAAGTTAAAAAAAAAATAAGAAGAAAATGTACAGAAGAGTAAACTTTGGATGGCTGTACGCCGCACAGTGCTACGCTACCTAGTGTGTGCTGCTTGCCATATGGTAGTTTGCATGGGAAAGTACTGTTCTCAATGGCAGTGTGACCATCCCAGCCTCATTCTCAGACTAAAATCAGCGCATTTATCCTATTCTAATGTACGTCCAACATCTACATATAACCTGTCTACTAGAGTGGAACCCAGAGGTAACTTGGGGACGGTCTGTATATTTTATTCTGACATCTACACCCCAGCTTTTTATGACTATATATGCATCCAATGTAATAATATTCCTTGGATTTTTGCTTACAGTCTGTTTCAGTGATATTTAGCTGCTAAATGGTAAATATGAATAAAGTTCCCACAGCCCTGACCAGGATAGGTGGTTGGAAGTTGGAGGGATGGATGGATGGATGGATGGATGGGTGTGTAATGTCTAAAAACGAGAAAATGGGTTAGGGATTCTGGTTCATATTTTGGTTTTGAATAGAGACGTTGAGAAAAGTCTGATAAAATATTAAACAAAAATCATCTTCCTGCATGATACCCTGGTTTAAATATTTAATTTTATTGCGGCACCTGATCGAAGTGAATCTACCTCGCTGGCCGTCTCTACCTTTTCTTTCCTGGTGTTTGTAAGGATCGCTTGCTTTCAGCCATGTTTGGTTATGGGATTAGATGTGTCGGGGCTGGCCTTTGTGCTGGCCGCCCGTCCTGGGTATCCGCTTTCACGGCTGACGTGAGATGTGACCCAGAGGTGCGCTAAGGTGTCCCGGTCGGCCGGCACATGCCACGTTTGCACGTTCTGCTCTCCAGATGGATCAGCGTCTTCAGTCGGGGCTCATAAAACGTACGCAAGTGAAATGTTTGTTTTCTTTAGGCAGCTTGCACTTTTAATGCTCTTTAAGTGAGTCTCTGCATATGAAATCTCATGAAGAGCAGGGCAGAAGGGAATGTCAGTCCATCTGAGGGTGCACACACACACACACAAAGGGCAATTTAGAAACACCATTCTACCTAAACTACATGTCTTTGGACCACAGGAAGTAGATAACGCACACAAATTTGGGGAAAGCCTGGTGCCTCCGCCCACATAGATGAAGGGCAGGATTCAAACCCACTATCCTGGAGGCATGAGACCACAGTGGTACCTACAAATGTAACAGGTGACCTTCTCAACTTATTCACGCAGATTCTATTCAATAATCATAGTGCACCCCAGAGTTAATTTCCACAACACTACAACACTTTAATCGAATTCAATAGCTAATTTCCAAAACTCAGTTCATGGGATAAGTTTTTGAGAAAATATCTGTGGACTTTTTGAGTTTTGGAGATTTGGTAAAAGTCCTTTGCTAGAGTACTTGAGGAGTGAATGAGTTCTGGTTCCCAGCATTGTAACATATGATGAAGATGCCTAACTTTAGGTAACTGGTGGTCGGACTGTCTAAAAAGCAATTCAATTTTGCATAGTGGAATAAAAGGACTGGTTTCACACTAGCTTCAGCAAGATAAATTATGTGTACTTTCAATATTTAACATGACAGCACATCTGTATTGACACACAGTGTAAATTGAAAACAGTTAGCAATATTGTAGTGCTGTCACTTCACATCAAACCCCATGCCTGTGAGAAAGAAGCTGTCCTGAACATGTGAAGATTTAATACCTCATCCATCTGACGATGGGCCTTGTTTGCCCTATCGCAGAAACGGTGCCCCAGGGGCTTAAGCAGAGCAGACCCTGCAGTCATGTTGGGGCATCGCTTAAACTAAAAATAAATTATCTGAATTGATGTTTTAGATATTTCAGGCTGCTGTTTTGCACTTCTGCGATGACCTCATGTTGGATATGGCAGGCTATGGGAGATTGAGGGAAGGCATGATGTTTTACATTTGTGTTTTTTGGTTTGTAGGCTGACAGTAACGAATCGTAAAAGAGCGTGTGGGATTACGACAGCTGAAATCGCGATAAAATGAAAGACGCCCTGTACATGCTTATTTGGCTCTTTCAAGCTGACCTCAGCTGGCAACTCTGTCATGTGAAAGAACAGCAGAGAAGAAAAAATCGCCAGTCATATGTGTTACATGTACATGTCACCAAATAATGCATCAAAAATTCAATCAACACACAAGCCTGCCTGTACTCATCCTTGGCTGTGTAGATAGATAGATAGATAGATAGATAGATAGAAAATATTGTTTTTCATATATATATTTACATGTGTACATGTATAACAATAGATATTTTTCATTAGTATATCATATGTGTGTGTGTGTCTGTGTGTGTGTGTATACATGATATAATTGAAAGTTTTGCAACCCTGACCAAGGTAAGATGGATGTATGGGTAAAATGGGTAAAATGCTGGATGTATAACTAAGCGGTTTATGAAGGTGAAACACTGTGTCCCTGCTTGCCTATTTTGAATAAGCATATTTTTCCTTCCACCAGTTATCTGTACAGCAAACATTAGTCAGCTTAACTGCTTCTTGGCAGCTATTACGCTAATTTACAGTATCAGTGCAGTGCTTTGCTAATTATATGCAGTCGCAGATGATAAGTCCTCCCCGGAGGGGGAAATGGACCAATTTATGCCACTCAAAAACACTGCTGCAAAAGAGCTGCATGTAAGTGCCAGGAGCCGGCCTTGCGGGGGCGGGGGCCAGCCGCACGCTGCTATCGTCACCTGAGATCGGAACACGGCAACAATGCGCCGCTGAAACGAACACGCAGAGAGCGCTCGGCGTGCAGGGCGGCCGAGAGCTCTGGGCGGTGCCAGCTTTTATTTCGGTGTAGCACTATTACGAGAGAGGGCAAGCAGAGTGTGTGGCATTATGGAAGATGGCCAGACAGTTATGATGGAATTCTCTGATTGTTTTTAAGACTTGAACCCTGCCCTCCCCGGCATGATCGCTATCGTCCGACACTCCTGTGGCGTGCAGCTATTCATTAAAGATCCTATCTCTGGGCGGCAGGCGAGGGGTGGACTTTTCAGGGGCGCTGGGCAGGGAGAGATCAATGGGAGGTATCTCAGATCAGCTTTTAACCCTTTGTCAGGTGGTATTGTTTCGCCTCCATTAGAGGGCCTTCAGAGGAGAGCCGCCCATCGGGATTTCCAGATCTCCCGATGCCGTCACACTAGAAGTGCCTTCAGAGAATTTAATTACGACAATTGTACGCGGTGTAGTCCGACGAAGCACGCGACTAAATAGCTGAGGCTTAAGAGAAAAGAGTTTGCGGACGAACGCCAGGCCAAGCAGGTTTTTTGGGTTTCTTCCAGCGGCACGCCGTCACCACCTGCACGGGTCACGATGTCGGTGCTGCGCAGCTACGCGACACTGTCCTGTTTCTTGCCTCTTTGCGGGAAAAAAGTGCTGAACGGCATGCAAAGTTTCTCAGCCTCTGGTAACTTATTCGCTGACACATGCTCACCTTGCATTACAGCGTATATATTCTGTATATAGATAACTCCAGAGCAACATCACATTATCACTACTCTAGTAAAAAAGAAAGAACACCCTAATAAATTATTAATGTGTTGTTTTATACCTTCAGCAAAAGAATGGCTAACCTATTCCATTGAGCTATTCTGTGCTTTCTTTGGATTTGTGTTAATAATGGGCTGCACTCCTTCTTATAAATACAAACAAATGAACTCCTCATTTCTGCTTCATGCGCCTGGCTTGATTCTAACCATTGTACAAAGTGGGGGGGGAGGGGGGGGGGGCTGCCAAGCTTGGTTACATCTTTTACTGTGGTGAAAGAAGCCCTGAGCGAGAAAATAGAAACCATTTGTGGAGTGGGACAGGAGAGGAAATGATGTCACGCTCATTAAATATGCAGGGCTGGGAAGCGTGTGCCGGGGAGGGGGCGGCAGCAGGCTGGGGGGAGCGGGGGGTGGCACTGCGAGCCCGGCGGCGGGCGCTACAGCTGGAATGCCTTGGCGTGAGACGCTTATC
>JAODKL010000027.1:22243367-22262398 GCA_026780765.1 Petrocephalus schoutedeni | reverse complement strand
ACACACATGGAACTGGGCCGGATTCGAACCCTGGTCCCAGAGGTGTGAGGCGGAAGTGCTACCCACTGCGCCACCGCGCCACCCTTGAATAGCTACTTCCCTCCTCCTTAATAAAAAAAACTGCTGATAGTATTTTTTTGTGTTAACACAAAGATGGCATAGAGGGACAGGCATTGTAGTCCAGCTTCCAGTTTATCCGGTTTTAAGCATCAGATGTTGAGTTTTCCTAATACTCAAATGTGGTATCTGCCCCCATCCGCCTGGCGTCACCTGCTCTATGTTTGGCAACATTCCTGTCCCCCCGTCTACCTGCGGTTGACGGTATTTTTCATATTCGTCACTCTCTCAGATATATATTTTTTTCAACAGGGGTTTCCTGGAAAACTGCTGTTTGTTATGTACTGATTAAACAGTCACACAGACTCCAAAAGAGTTTGAGAATAAATGGGGCTACCCCACTTGACAATGACCTTTGACTATAAAAAAAAACAAAAAAAAAAAATTATATAGACTAATTCCCAATTATATCTGTTGCTTTTTGCTTGTTTTTATATTTTTCTAATACTGCATTTTTATTATTTTAAGTTTCATTTTAATTTGACACATTTACATTTTTTTATATATTTATGTTAATTTTCAGAACTCTAAATTCTCGTGTAAAGCAAGTAACTGTAATTTTCTACGGCCATTTGCTTTTGTTCCTTTTCGTTATTGTTTTTCTGCACCTTGGATCAGCAGAAGCTAAATATGCTCTAGAGGGTGGGGGGGGGAGGTTAACTCACCTGAAATTAACAGATGTTTACAATACGGTAAATTTACAGCTGGCAGGGAGGGGGTCCTTTCGACCAATGGAGCAGTGTCAAGGGGTTTGGCCTTCTAGGGTGGGATCCAGCCCTTGACCAGATGCTCTCTATGGAGAGCTTGGACTGCCTGATGTTTGACTGCATTCTGGGCCCTTGTATGCGCTTTAAGTACCGATTGATGGAGACCAAGTGACTGAGCAGATACTACTGCAGACCTAAGCTGCACACGAATGCCAGTTGTGACATCCACAGTTTCACCTTTTACCACCCCAAGCTGACATGTGCCGCCCATCACAGTAGCTCAGGGTTCCCCACTTCCAGTCCTGGGGGGCCAGGATCCAACACCATTTGCAGATTTCCCTGCTCAACACACATCTTACCTAGCTACCAAGTTTAGTGTGTGTGTCTGAGCAGGGAAAAAAAACTGAAAACTGTGTTGCAGACTGGCCCTCGAGGAGCTAAACTGGGGAACCCTGCTGTAGGTTCTACAGGCCTCTATCAGGCCTCTGGGGACTGGGAATGAATCTCGCAAATCAGGCGTGGGAAGCCTGATCTGTGCTGGGCCGGTGTGGATGTGGGTTTTAAGGATGACCTCTCAATCCGCCAAATAACATTGGGTCCCCAAAACTGGAGATCCACTGCTTTACAGTACTATTACCATGCACCCACCCCGGCCCTGCATACATCAGCATACCCTGTCTTAAATGAAGCAGTTGGGAATGCTGAAGTGAAGCTAATTTACCTGTGGTATTTTCAGTATTCTCAAGAGCAAGATTTAAATGAGGACAATCCTGCATTCTTGGAACTATAATGGGTTACACTGCAGCACCTCCCCCAGGAAAGAGAATGAACAAGTGGCTTATAGAGTTCTACGAAAAGCACTTTCCGTGGAAACTCCGAGCACAGCAAATGCGCAATTAACAGGTGACTAGGCGGAGCGATAGTCTCAGAGGCTGATGGATGGAGCTTGCTGAAAGAGAAACCTTCAGCTTGTCCAGGTCCTGCGGCATCCTACGGTATTAGCTAAGCCGGCCCTTGCCCGCCCCTCATGGGCATCCCTGGCATCTCACGGTTCTTGGGACATCCTTCCACCTTTGATGTGGCTCCTTTACAATTTTGGGTCCATTTATTTGCTTAGTTGGGTTTTTTCAGTCGTGCAGGGAGGGAGGAGGAAGCTGGCCACCCCTGCTGGGTCCGGCTCGGCACCCGGTGCCACATTTGTCTCTGCCAGACTGTAGTTCACCACAGAGCCAGTCTGGGGCCCCGGGGACACAGCTGGGCCCTGCTGAAGGGGAACAGAGCTTTGCAAGCCATAACAGATGAGGTATCCCCAACTCCTGTCAGCCCGTCACAAAACCGCAGAATTTTCTACATGCTTATTTATTTATTTATCTACCCAAATGAAACAGTGGGGACAAGTGAGAGTAATATTTGTGTCTCTGTAAGAAATAAGTGTACTGGATTTATTATTATTTTTTTGAATAAATATTCTAAGATATTGCCTTTCCCTGTGGAATCTGTTTCAAGTTTATTCATTTTTTTCATCGTGCTAGTTTTCGATTCCAAGTTACTGTTACATTTTTCTTTCCTGTTTACCCCAGAAGGTTAGATGGCTGTTTTTCAAACTCAGAGGTTTTGGATCCTATTTCCTTAATTACTTTTTCATAATTACACTCGTTTATTAATTACATTTTCGGGGATAATGTCATGTGACTTCATTAGCCACACCACGCCACTTCCCAGGAAGGCTTTTGGAAGAATGACAGCTGTTCAGACTACTAAATTACCCCCAAAAAAATTTTGTCATAAATGTTTCAAAAGGAGAATGCTTTATTTTTTATAATTAATAAGTAAAAACATACTAATTAAAATCATAAAATCTACTCAATTCATTCATTGTCATTTTCTGGAAGTGATGGACATACACTGGTATCAATTAAAAAATCAGAACTACAAAAGGGTTCTATTACTGATGTGGTTACGTTCACAAACGGAGAAACACATGTACGTTCATGGTGTATGGCCGGCTTGTGTCCCTGTTTGTGCACTGTACCCAGAATGCAAATTTGAGGGCTAGAACCCCCACCCCAACATCAAAAACACCAGAGAGAATGGCGCCTGATTGGTGGTTAATTTCTGCCAGGGAATCTTCTGTATTACTGCCATCTCAGAGACACACTGGCCGGACAGAGCCGCAGTAACATTGGGCCTGTTTGCGGCAGTACTCTCTACAGTCTATTTTTCAGTGCAGTTAAATAAAATACAGATGGGTGATCGCGCGTGATGCTAATTCTACATTTGCTCATGCTGTTTATTTATCTGCTCCAAATTTTCTATTGAAACACATCATATATAAAAAAATCCATTCTTTATGTTCTCCACCGCCCCCTTCGGTACCCTGTTGGTCTGGGATAAAATGGCCTCACACTGAAAATCGCTAATGTTGCGTGAAATATAACAATTTCTTGCCATTTGCATAACTGGCCACTAATGTGATTCAGAGACAGCGGGGCCAGTGCATATGTGCGTAGTGCCGGCTCCCATCGTGGCCACCTAGAGAAATGGATGAGCTGTAAGTGGGCATGCAAACCTGGGGGGAGGCGGGGGGGTGGTGCGCTTTTGGCCATCTGTGTACAATAATCAGAGGCTACAGACGGGGGTGAATCAAAGCAAGGGTCTGGCTGCCAGCTCCGTGGCTTTTGCCCTTGTTCCATGACAAGTCTCACGCAAGGCGCTGGCACCACTGAGGAATCGGGGAAGCACAAAAACTAGGTTTAGGTCTGGAGCTAGGGTTAGGGTTGGAGGTAGGGTCGGGGTAGACGTTAAAGTTGGGGCAAGGGTTACGACTAAGTTTGCCATGAGGGCTGGAGCTAAGTTTAGAGTTGGGGTTGCCATTAGGACTGGAGGTAGGGTTAGGGTAGACATTAGGGTTGGTGGTAGGGTTAGGGTTAAGTTTGACATAAGGGTGTAGCTACGGTTAGGGCTGCCATTAGTATTAGAGCTGGGTTTAGGTTTAGTGTGTGCATTAGGGTTATTGATAAGATTAGGGTTAGATTGGTACTAGGGTTGGTATTAGTGTTGGGGTTGCCATTAATGTTTGACCTGTTGCCTACTCAGTATCACAATACTATTTTGTATATTTACCAGTTGAACTTGCGTAAAAAAAACTGCCAGAAGAAAAGTAACAAAGAAATAAATAAACATCACAACTTTGTACCTGCATTTTATATAATCATGATCTGTTTGGTCTATATGACACCATGTTCACTTAATAAATAGCAGCACTGGAGTGATATTTATTAATACTTAACTTGCATTTTGTGGAAGTAGTTTAGGATGAGTAGGTGCTCCTCGAGAAGTTACGGAAGGGTTTATCTCAAGTGTGGAAAAGGAGCTGAGCATTTTGTGAGCCAGGCAAACCAAGCAGCCTCCACATGTGAGATAAGCTCAGCTCGTGGCTGTTAGGAAGAGGTTCAAGCTTCTAGTAATTCAGAGAAAAAGTAAATACTCCCCAGGCGATGTCAGTCTGTCAATTAAATTATCCACACCTTACTAATTAGGATACTGCCTTTAGGATATATTTGAAATGTCCGTAATTAGTAGGAAGTCACCCAGATTATTACTTTAAGGACATTGATAGAAATGTCTTCTCTCTGTTGGTGTAATTTGGCATATTCATGCATCTGATTTGAAAGACATAAGTTCTTCAGGGCAATAAATCATCTGTTTCAGGTGACACCCAGAAAGCTGAAACAATTATTTGTAATTGAAGCTATAATAGAGCATGTCAAACACTGGAAACACTTTGAGATTTCATTGTTGTTTTCTTTTTTTTCCAAATGTGGCTCCAAGATGCTCGCTGATTATTACCATTATAAATGACTAGGTACATTTCCTTTGTTAAACTACAGATTTTGAGGGGAAAGCAGCACCGTTTTTTATGGAATGCTCGATTTCAGCACTAACTGCTGTTATTTAACGTGTATTTAATATTATAATAATCCCTGACTTAAACGAGCCTAGATTAGCTAATGCATATTCTTGGCTGCTGCTGCCTGTAGATTATAAACATGTGTTCTGGGGTTCTACAGCACTTGGCTGGGGAGCTTCGCTCTAGGTCCAGAACACACTGCCTTTTTTTCCCAGCTAGTTGAGTTCTATAACTATCCATCGCGGAATCTGCTCCCGGTGGTCTGGCGGGGTTTTTAAGAGCAGTCACACAGCCTTCTGGAATCCACTTCCGGTGACTCGTTGAGTCTTTCTGGTGCACGTACCTTGCCCGGGTGAACATGCCAGACGGATGCCTTACAGCAGCCCCGACTGGATAACCTACTTAAAAATGGATGCACGTCCCCTCCGTTGTTGTCCTCCTGGAGTTCTGCAGATCAGTCTTACGCCACGGTCTGGCAGAAGTGAGCCGAATGCAATCAAACGGTGGTATTTTCTGTTTCCGCCATTCAAATTTCTCTCATTAGAAATGTGACTAATGTGCTTTTCGTTTTGCCAGTAAGCGAGCCTTAGAGACGAGTTATGGGTCTAGCTAACATATATGTGTGGCATTACCCAACAAAAACAAACATCAGCCACCCGGCAATCAGAGCTCCCCGTGTTCAATCCAGGGGCAAACGTACGGTTACAGGTGAGGCTTCCTAAAGAGGATCCAACACAAATAGCTTTCTTCCCATGATTCTTTGTTTTTTTTTTATTATTTTGACTGCGTGCAGGACTCTTGCCAGCGGAAACCGGTGCTGAGATAATGGGGAAGGCCGATGTGTTTTCCAAGGAACTGTCAAAACGTATGCAGAGTTCTTGCCTGTGCAGGGCAGGCTGGTCTTTCCCTCGCACCCAGCAGACAATGACAATTTGTTATTAAGATAAATGGGTACCTGTAATCTGGCCCCATTCTCTGCTGCTGGGGTGGGGAGTTTCATCGCTGTCTGTTTTAGCAGGCAGCTCCTGTCCTGTTCTTTCAGTACAGGTAATAAATGTGCTTGTCTCCGATCCCCTGAATTTACCTTCCTGTGCAGGGTGGGAGTATCATGCAATCGGTTTAACCCACACTTTTTTGGTGTTAACGGATTAACCCTGTTGGCAGCCCAAGGCCCATGGTCACTCAGCATTGGTTAGTTAGCATCAACACTCACTAGGATGGTGAAAACTGCCCTCAGGTTGGGACGGAACGCCGCCAGGGAGGTCAGCCATCTTTGCTATCAGTTAAAGGCTGATTTTGCAGGCAGGTAGTATCAGTTCGAGCAAAACATGTGACCCATAGATCATGATGATGATACTGGCTGTAAAGGAGGAATTTTGGGCCAAGTAGTCCACACGTTCATTAAAAGGCTGCTTTTGGGTGATGGGAATGATAGACATAGTCTATCCAAGACAGATTCCACCATTATAGTAATTTAGCAGATTTTATCATTAAATAAATGGTATGTTAGGAAATTCAATCATTTTGCACTAAATACTATTGTCTAAATCCAGTACCAACACGTGCAAAAACCACGGGGAATTTTCTTGAGTGTCTGTAGGGATTGCCTGTTAATAGTACCAGCTAATCTTCGTCATTAGACATCATTAAAGTGCAAACTTCTGTAACGGTAAAGTAAAAATCCAGTGTGGAAAAACATCAGCCATAACTTGCAGGACCTGTGCATCTGACCATAAAATCCCGCTTACAGAAATGACTGGCATGGTTCATTTTGGGGTGTCATTATGCCAGTATGACTTTACAGAAAGACTGCGCTGCGTGTGTATGCAGGTGGTCCTTCCTGCGTACGCCTCTCTGGTGTATTTTCATTGTCATAGAGCCCTCTAATCACCCTCTAATTATCCCCGGCAGGCTCAGGTGAGTCGCTGGTGGAGTGTCTTTCAGACGTGACTTAATGGCACTCCTGACTCGTCCCCTCCTTCTTGTCTGGAGATGCCCCATATTCCTGTTTCTTTTTACAATGTGCTTGACTGGCTAGTGAATATTTTCTGACTTTGGGCTTAGGATGAGGTGTTTGGTCATCTCCTCTGTAGCCTCCTTCATGTCATGTACCTCAATTCCAGCAGCTTCCTTCAGGAAGTCTTTGATACAGAGGTAACCTGATTCCTCCAAGCCTCCACTCCAAATATAACCGTGGGTGAAAACGACACTTCCTGTTTGGCCACAAGGTTAGCAGGAAAGCTGCAGATAGGGGCAGGTGATATAGTGGCTCAGGGCACAAGCGTGTAATTTGGAGGTTAAAACTGCAAGCCCCTGACTCAGTAGCGGTCCAGAACCAAAATACCTACATAATACATCTAGTAACTACCAAATTCCTTACTGCAGGGGTCTCCAACTCCGGTCCTGGTGAGCTACTACCCAGGAGGTTTTCTGTCCTACCTGGCTTCTAATGAGCCACACCTGTTCCTGGGATTTTCCTGAGAATAGGTGTGGCTCATTAGAAGCCCTTCTAAGGACACAGATGCAGCCCCTGAATTCGTACACAGCCGTGGAGTAACTGTTATGGTACATGACATATGAAAGCTGTTACACATGTTAGTGTTGGATGTTTTCCATCAACTGAAATGGTTAATTGATTGATTGCTTTGCACCTGCTTGGTCTGCTAATTAGAAACATGCCTTAAGAAGGGAGGTTTGTGCAGAGGGTGACTTTGCTCAGCAGAATGGGCAGCGGCAGTTGCCTTTAGTAATAAATGGATTTCTGGTTTGTTATTTTACTTATTTTGGTGCGCAATTATTTTAAAGCCCTGATGTCCGGTTTTCCAGTTTTATGGGAATAATGTTACCAGTTGGCCTGGTAATGCACTCTTTGTGATTTAGTGCAACCTGTGCTCGGTTGCACACACACACACACACTATGCATGTGTGTGCATGTGCACCTGTGAGGGGGGGTGGGGGAATAATTCTATCGCTAAGGAATAGATTTCAGGTGACATTTGAAACCTTAAGTGTTGCTCGCTGCTCTGGCAGAATTCAGCATGAGGACAGTTTGTCATCAGAATCGTTCAGGATTCCCCCTCCTTCCTGACACCTCTCTCCTGACCCCTAACAAGGAACCACCCCCCCCCCCAAACCCATCCACGTAGCCAGTTTTGCAGAATAATAGTCAGGGTGGCTGTATTGTATGCCTTTGTCTCAGATGTGAGATAATCAGGGAGACTTGGAGACAGCCTGAGACTTGTTTGTAACTGCAGAGGAAAATGAAGGCTGATTTAGGACCTGCGAATTCCAGCCCTTTCACTGTCATGGTCTTTGTGGAGATTCTCTAAAATAGCTTTAGATCTCTGTTGTTTTGTTTTTTTTAATAAACTGATGACGCAATGGAACAGGACAATTGTTCTAATACCCCGGAGTGTATTAGGATAACACATCATGCAAAGTGTATCCACGGGGTGCTGGGAACTTCCAAAATCTGCATGTGGCCACACAGAAATGGGGCACAAATTAGCGTCTGCTCAGGACCTGAAATTATGCAGGGCTGCTGCATAATTAAATGGGCCCAGTAGTTTCTGCTAAGCTTGTGTTCCTTAACAGTTTAAAACTCTCAATTTTACCTCTCCATTCAACAACGGTCTGCGAAGTTTACATATAAATTGATTTTAAGCAATACCAACTTCCGCATATCTATGTGATCAAGCAGGCTGCCCTCCCAAAAGTTTCTGGTCGTTAAAAAGTAGTGGGATAGGTTTCCCAGAGTATTGCGACACAACCGAATCCAGTGTGAAATAATGAAGACGCTGTTTAAGGATTTATATTTAATAGATAATTTTCGTCAGAACTGGATGCTATAAAATGGGCTTGACGATTCTGGCAGACATAAATTGCGGGGTCTGCATACGGAGGTTGTTAAAGCAAACAAACAATTTTAAACGTATTTCCCGGTTTTGTTTTGCTTACTACTAACCTTTGCTTTTGTTTTTATCACGCGGGGTAAAGGCTATTCTACGGGGGGGGAACGAATCTGACGACGCCGGTGAAAACCTCTCACGAACGTTTAATCTCAAAAAAGGTCAATTTCAGAAGAAAAAAAAATCCTATTGGCAACCTTGTTGGTGCGAGTAAGAAATATTTTTCTTTTCTTTTTCTGGCAAATATGAAAGGTACATCAAAAAAATCGGCTACGCTATCCTGAAGTATTTTCCTTCGGTATGTGGTAATGGTACATGGACAGCTGATGTTTCTATGGATCGACTGAAATAATAACAATTAATAATTCAAATCTCTACCTCTAAATTCGCATGTCATCGCAATAAATACAAAGTAACTATTTACACAGAGCGACGTTATTTTAGAATTCTATGATTATTGCTTAGACATTTATTAGTATTTGCTTGAGGGAATGATCAATTGGATGAGAAATTATTAGTCTTCTGTAATCACCTAACGCATTGTTTATATGTATATACACACATATGTATAATCAAAAGATTTACGAACACATTTAAAGTCGTATATAGCCATCTTATACCCAAGCCTTTCCGTAACAGTTTACTGCAAAATTATAAAACAAGAAGTATAGTTTTACTGTATTATAAGCGTATGCTATTATTATTATTATTATTATTATTAATAATAATAATAATAATAATAATAATAACAATTCATATTGTGCAGAACTTTCCTGGATATTTTATATCCTAACGAGTTTTATGCATCACAGTTATTTTTGTCATGGTCAGCGTGATATATATTTTTTCCAGTAACATTGTTTCTGTCTCTAAAACATCAGTCACCGGCAGCACTTCCTAATGTCACTATACCCAGAATGCTCCGGGCTGCCGATAGCTCGCGCTCGGGCGTGTTGACAGGTGCCAATGGGCGGCGTATCTATTACGTGTCTCACTGACTGGCGATTAACCTTCGTATACGGTGACCTTCAGTAGCTGCAAGCTTCCCTCCAAACCGTCATCTGCCGAATGCAGCGTACTTGACTCACAAATGAAATTTTGCGGTTTTGAACTGCACTAGAGGAAATATAATTGTTCTCTTACGCAAATGCTAACACCGCACATCCAGCTAGAACAATGGTAAATGCGTTTAAAATTAAAACTCACGCTGCATGCACGGCGCCAGCTACATTATCTTTGTCTGGTTTGACCAGTAACGCATCAATGCAGTTAACTGATGGCGAATAGGTGTGTATATATTGATAGATTCCCATAGTCTTCCGCGAGATCTCTGGCTCAAAGGAGATATTCAATGGCTGTTAGAAATTTCATTTGACCTTAATGTGGAGTTCGTGTTGTAATTCCCAACCTGAAAATTGGGAAACGTGATAAATACTATATTACAAGAGGCAGAATTGCTATAGCAAACACATTAATGCACACGCGAACTGTCTCCTTAATGGGTTCTGCATGCTGCCGATTGTTTTACAACATTCGGGTTGGAGTTTTGGTTGTTTTGATTTCACATAGTTTGAAAATCTAATATTTCATTAGAGAATGTCTAGAGGGGAAATAGAAAAATTAAAAACTTCATATGAATAAATGTGAATAAATTATTTTTGACTTTGAATAGATCACCTGATTATTTTCCTTCATTTTTTTATTTAACAAGCGTTGAGAGTAAAATTGTAAGCTACATTAGGTTATAGGTTTACTAAGCTGATGTCACCATTAACAATGACCTACAGTCTTTAAACCTGTTAATTGTTACGTAATTGAGATAATCAACTATGTTTCGCCTGGCGTGCAGTTTGGCCCTACACTCAATAAAATCGCGCTATTTCCAAGCCTCCTGCAGAATGCATGACTGAACCATATTAACCACACACTGAAGTTATGCTCTCGCTGCAGCCTATTTATATACGTATTACATGTACATCTCTCTACGACTCCACTTTTTTTTATTCCACTTTTTTCTGACATTTCTTTTATGCCGTCTATTTTCACCCACTTGCCCTATTCATTTCAAAACACCGTTTTTTATTCTCATGGTGTTTTATAACTTGACCTAAAAAGCAACATGCATATCTATACAAATTGCCGGCCAATGTGCTTTTCGCCGTGGGCAGACGCACAGAGGGTAGAGAGCACTGGCTCGTTTTATTTCTTTAATTTATATTTTTACAGAGTGACTATTTCAAAATCATCACCGCGTGTCATACCCCGTGGATTTCCCAGTCAATTCTCCATATTAAAGCTGCGCTGCACCTTTAAATTCGTTTTAATTATGAAATATCTTCGATTCGTTTAAATGTTTTCGAATAAATGCCTAACAAGTAGCACATGTAAAATTGGCCAGAACCTGGACTGATCTGAAACTCATTAGCATTTACAATTGCGTATATTATTTAAAAATAATGATAGCAATGTCCCTTGGACTTCATGGCTTAGAATTTGCGACTACCCAGCACCCTTCGAATCATACATTCCTGGATCTGTAATGAATTATAGCAAACTACGCCTATGATCGGCCGCTTGCCACTTTTTTTCTGCCAAACTCGAAAGTCAGATACCATCACTTGAGGCGCCGAAAACGGCAAGCCCCATTAAGAGTATTTTTTAGAAGCTGGCACAGAGAGAAAAGTATATGGTGATTGAGCCAAAATAATGGCACTTCTGTAGGGAATGCTGCTACTTTGTTTCAATTATGAGCTGTCTTTGCCAGTATCCTCGATTCTTAAACCAACACACAGATCAGAAATCTAATTTTGTATTGTGTGGAATCGCCACGTTATGCCCTGTCTGTCCAAAGACGGCTTACTCAGAACACAGTTATCTCCGAGGTTACCTATAACACCCCCGCGAAAATAATTTGGACATTGTCATGATGTCTGAGTTGCCTTTATTCAACACATTTACAAATGATTTATAAAAATATATAATTAAAGCCTTTGTAAATATGTTACATTTACAATCGCTAACTTTGTTCACATCGTCGACCTTGCTGTTTTGTATTTTTTTTTTGCACAAACCAGAATTTTAGTAATAGAGAAATGGTAGGGCTTTTATGATACAATGCAATAAGTCAATGAAATTCTTTATTGTGTACGGCATTCTATGTGACAGTCCTTGAAATTTCGATTTCACAATTTTTTAAAAAATATATATGTATAAGTTTAATGAGATGATGGAATAAACTACCAACCACCAACACCTATTATCGAGAGAAAGCTACGATACAGTTATACATCCTCTTTGTAATTTTACACTAATTCTGCTTCAGACGAAGGCTGAACTGGGAAGGCTGTATGCGCATGCGTCACGGCAGTAAGCTAAATGGCCCCTACCTACAGTTAACACTGGCAAATCATAAATACAGTGCTTTCACTTACTGTTTGAATTCTTGAAATGCGCTCAACTAAATAAGGGTCTGCTGCATAATATGACTTTAAGTTCCTGGTGTGGCTGCAGTGACGTCTCCGGGTTATGATGATGAGGTAGGAAGACTCAGTCCGTGTACGCTGTTCAGCACCTCCTGGTGTTGCTTGCTTAAGGGACTGGGGGGTTTTCTGTCTTCTGCAGAACACAAACATGAGATGTGTTTAAATGAGGAGTACGCCATAATTCTTCATCCATACTTAATATAGGCCTATAACTCCCATTATTACTGCTTCTGCTACACAAACGCCCACTCTACGCATCTAAAAGGTTACTAAGACACGTGCTATCAAATACTGCGCGATCAACGTGACTGAACACGCTTGCAGTTTTAGCAAACGATGAGTGGCACCCTTATTAATAATAACAGGATTTTTTCTGCTAGGTGATACTAAGTAACACCAATGTTATTCAGGTGACTCAAGTCCCTTGGAAATGTTCGGTTTGCAATTCAAAGTAAATATAATTTGCGGTAGTGGTGAGTGGGGCATTGAGAGGCCAGCTTTCGCAAATCATCATCTCGACTGTTAGGGAAAATGCATTGTAATTGATATAAACTAATTGTTCATTATTTGCTGTAAGAATCAGTAGGGTTATTGTTGGGTGTACAAGGCACAAACCCAATAGCCACGCATACAGAAATCCCCGATCATCCACTGACAATACGTGACAGTTCGTTAAAGAGAAGATGAAAATGCAAAAGTAAGAAGAATTTTCAATCCCCGCTCCTTCTAGTTTTGGAACGACATGTCTATTCCTACCAGGCTACAGTTGCGCTAATTACCTAAAATGAATTTAACGACCACCTACGACATCAATAATATCTTCAATTAAAATATTGATCGATTAAAATGTTTCAGAATAGTCTCATAGTATTCCATTGTATGTTTAACAGGCAAGTAGACTGACATGCAAAAGAAAATTAAATTAAAATTTCAATTTGTCAAAATTTAACACTGCACGATATTTTTTATTGAAGAACCCGTGACTCTTAAAATAGCTTATTTTGTTACCTCTTGATTATTAATTAATGCAAACTGGCAAACAAAATAGGTTTTAGAATGTCTTGCCTCTTCGAAGTACCTTTCCGATACGGAACAATTGTTTGGGAAATAAGTAGATTTTATAACAAACAAATGACGATGACTGAAAGGACTGAAAATGATGTATACACGCAAGTGAATGGTCAAATTATCATTTGGAAGCATTTTATATTGTACTATTATGAAGGTACAATCACACGTATATGTGGAGCGTACAATCACATTTAACTGGAGAATGCATAGGCTATATATGGGCCTAGTTCGCGCTTTTAAGAACTCACGGTCCATAGTGTTTTTAGATTTTTTAATTTTTAAAGCATTTTTGGACAGAAGATATTCGCGTTTCCTTATATTAATAAATGAATAACTATCAAAACATTACTGAATACAATTAAATATCAAAAAACATCATTTTGTGATTTGAAGGTAAGATGGTTTTACATAAGCAATAATAAATGTCATTTTGTTTTATGAAATCTTTTTGGCCATAGGAGGGATCAGACTATATTTAAGCCCTGAAAAATGAGTATTCTAAAATTAATTTAGCGGTTTTAGTAGACCTATAAGCCTACATTTCGTATAATTTAATCGACCCGCCCCAATACACACACACATACACACACACACGCACACCATTGTCAAATTTAATCGTGGCGGACGCGTGTTAGCTTGTTAACCCCTTAATGGTCAAATCCCCGAATCGCCCTGCGTTTAGTTTGTCGTATCCAGCATTAACTGAATGCTCATCCGCGCAGGTTACATTCGTGCGCATTGTCTATGTAACTGCAATTGCATTAAACGTAACGTGTGACACCGAAAAGCCAGCTCACAATCTTTCCCAGTTCCGCTGTCACACTCTATTAAGCAGAATGCGGCCTACCTTCTCGTGATGGGTGCTTGAAAACCACTGGAGAGTGGATCTCGCCCCCGTGCATTGTCATCCCACTTCCGGGGTGGGATAGGCTCGCACCCTGAGACTGCCAATGCCCCGGGGTCACGTAGCTACCTGCCGGCCCACTATAAACCCCGTACTGGTTTGACGGTGAGTAGGCGCAAGCTGAGACGTAACTGGACAGAGTAGATGATGGCTAGGGATTCAACAGAAAAATAAAAATAAAAAACAATATTCCTATGCTCAACACAAATGCAGGTCAGTTCGATTTAATGTATAAATCTAATTTATTATATCTTCGTCGGTAATATATGGCGAATAAATATGATTCTGTATATGAGGAAAATAGTGCGAGGTAACAATGGGCTTGTAAAACACCCCCCCATGCCAAGACCGAAAGAAAACGACGCACATGTTGTGTCGTTGATACTGCAGGTAACGTTGGCGTCGCGTCACCAGCTCACCTGCGGGTATTTGATATCAGCGTCAATAGCTGATTTGTCGATCCCGTTGACACCGTGAGAAGATGGGAAACCTGTTCTGTTTACAGCACCCCAATCCTCCATTTTTGCGGGGTACCCATCAGCTCCAGCGATTGCTGTTAAAAAGCAGCGGTTAACACTTGGATCGAAAATCATAAAGTAGCTGCAGTCCAGCTTTTTGGGTTACACGAAGCATATCAAAACGCAATTTGTGTTGACGTATAATTGGTAAGAACATATCTGCTAATAAAGTAACTTTTTTCGAGTACTATGGGCAATGAACAAATCACGGTATCGTTCTGTCTTTAATGTAGCATGACAAACGTAATTGTTTTAATATAATTAATTTAGGCGTTTACATATCAGTGTGCCATTTCTCACTGCTCAGTGCTAATTCATTTTATTTTAATTAAAAACGTATTTAACAGTCAAATGGATACCTTCTACTAACTTGTATATCATTTTTAAAAATGTATCACGTTGTAAATAAAAAAAGGCCCATGCGCTGTAATGCCATGCTTAATTTGTTGTGCACAATGATAAATAATTGGTGTTCTAAACCCTTTATTGTAACATTTGATATTAATGAAAGTGTTAATTCATAGTACTACATCGTGTTAAGTAATAGACTAGGCTACAAATCTATAATCGTAAAATTTCCAGCTTAAATCGAACACTACATAATTTTATGCGTGTGATAAACACACTTCGCAAATTATTCTTATTAAACATTAGTATTAATAATGATACTCCTAAATTGTACTGTATATTTTTGTGATTTAATTTTAATATATAATTGTGAAAAGAACATCGAACTGACCAAAAGGCAAAACCTTTTACAAAAAGTTTTTGAGAAGATTTTACAAACCTGCAGGGTCCATGAAGGCTCTTATACCTAAAATGTTGCTGACGGTATGCGCCGAGGGCCAGGCTCTCGACAGGCTAACGTGCCCCGCCGTAACGGGCACTCCGGGGGGATTCCCAGTCGGTGACATCGTACTGGGGTACGAGTACGGGTAAATGTGGTTATAGGAGAGAGCAGTCTGTGGGGGCGGTTGCTTTCCACTTTCATACTGGTTCGGTTGGGAGAGATTTCCAATCTTGTTCCTTAAAATGCGGCTTATCGAGCTGACGGAGGGAACGTTGTACTTGTCACAAACACCGTCTGCAAGAAGCCTGTCCCGGATCTCCCAGGCGAAAATCCCCGGGTCGCCTTGTTTGTATTCCCTTATATTCTTCACCACATTTGGAGTTGTGACCCGGGGCTTGCTTCCTCCTATCGCTCCTGGTAAAATGGAGCCAGTTTCGTTGTACCTAGCCAGGATCTTGCTCACACAGCCGTGGGAGACCCGGAGCTGTCTACTGATGTCACAGGGTCGTATTCCGAGCTGAGCCAATTCCACGATTCGAAGGCGTATAGCGTTAGGCAGGGGTCTTCCATTGACAAACACGCCGCCTAACTGGTTTACCTCGCCGTAGGTTTGCTCTATAAAAGAAGGAACAGATAAGCCGAAACAACATAAAAACAATATTTTGGCGAAAAAAAAGTACGAAAAATCAACACGGAATGAATCGCCCGGCCAATTCCACCAATATGATCTTAAGAAAATGGCGTTCGTATAGAAAAGTTTGTGAAGAACAATTTAAAATCTGTTAAGTTATGTATTTATATGTTTCCTTGTATACTTACAGTAATTCAGATTCTGATAACAGCACAGGGTCATTCAAGTTGTTTATTTCGAAGTGATTCATAAAAATGTATGCGTGATTCAGTGCTTGGTCTCTAGCATGCTGGTAATGTGCACTGTGCATGCACGGTGTTTAACTTGAATTCAAGAACCGAAAACATGCAGTAAAAGTATTGCAACGCATTCTTAATAGTCAACCCATATTCACCTTTAATTTAATATCAGTATTTCTGCATGCATCTTGCACGAGTCCTAATCCCATAATTTTTCTGTCAGTGATGCATGAGTAAGTAGACGAAGCTTACCCATTTGCTTGCGCTTCGAGATGCTTTCTTGGGAATATTTGCCCTTTAATGGCTGAACACGCCGAGTCTCCCACTTGCACAGGGAAAGACGACGAGGCGAACTTTCGGCTGATCCCAGCTCGGCGCTTGCCTCTTACTTTTGCCGGGGCAGAAATAGCTGTGCGGCACACAGGCACCGAAGCGATCCTCATCCGATAGAGGGAAATTTGCCTATTCCGGAGGCTGAAGTTCTGTCGGATTAATTTTACGCGTCCTCCACGTCAATCTCGCTGGTTACGCTGGAAGCCATGGTTTGATTTCATTGGTCCCTTCGACAGTGGATAGGCTGCTCCACATATGTCTCATCCGGTATGTGCAATTTAACCTCTCTGTGCATTTCACACCGGGGAGGTGACAGCAACGCTAGACTTGGCTCGAGCGTGTACTTGTAAATTAGAAGAAAGTTAGCTAGTTTTCAATTAGGAGGAAATGTTAAATTGTGGACAGTGTTTGCGGTTTCGATACCCGACCATAAATCAAACATAATAAAATACCTGACAGTAATACGACCACATTACAAACATCCAATTATTTGCTAAATAACTTTTCATTATAACATGCCAGCTATAATTTAATGATATTGGTGATAACTTTAATCATGGTGCCTATTAAATCTTTAATTCAGTATCTTTTATCAGACTGTCATCGATATAAACCTAAAATCCAAAACTTTGTTTTTTTAAAAATCACCATGCAAAATGCATTCCCTCTAGGATCACAGTCTGCAGATGTTATAACATCTGTAAAAATGTCCCTATGTAAATTGTCTCCAGTGTTACTGAAGTGAAATATTTTGGCGCAATTATAACGAAGACGATTATGACATATTGCGCTCTTTCCCATTATAGCATATATTTTGCGCGACATGTTAAAATGCCCAAGCTAATGATCACAGATATTTACTCTTTAGTAACACAGTAGTAACTTAACCTCGTTTAGTGTCGCGGACCGTCTGATGTTCCTGATGTTATGATGCTGAGGTGATGTATTTGTGCCCTATTGGATCACCTGTGTTAATGTATATTTCCATTGCTTAAAATGACCGTATTAATTTTTGGAATGTATCCCTATTTTGTATGTAATGAGCTTTGGCGATTTATATAACTGTATCGAGTAAATTCCAATACTACGACATAGCGCAGCATGTGAACGAGCTTCCTGTGAAAGTCAAGAAGGTATCATTTATACGCTCGCAAAATGTCACTTGTAAAAGTTAATAGTCGAACCAGCCGTGACAAGGTGCTGTGTCACTATCCACTCATTTTTAGTTAGTTTGCAGTATGTCATGCAGGGAAACGCACACAGAAAAAAAACTAGTTCAAACAGGTTTAAGCTACTATTTGTTATTTGTTTTAATTCAATACACGGTGTGTGCGTACTGGTTAATGGTAAATATAATTCTATGAATGAATGAAGTTATGCTACACTATAACCCACAATAGACACGCGATATTTGCCTTGTATTTTGATTGGGGAAACTACCAGTGTTAAGGATCCCGTCAACCGCTAAGATACTGTTCATTCTCCCGAATCAAATTTTATTTTATGATTTTACACAGAGTGCATTTGCTATGAATGTATTGCGTAGGCTACATGAAACGGCATTAAATACTTTTGTGTCATGGACCAAATAACAGCAGAGTCGCCCCCGTATGGGTAGCCGTGAAATTACAGTGTTCGTGGCTCATTTTCTTCCTTCTGCAAAACAAAAAGAGTTGAAACAATGTCGTGCTGAAACGGGTTATATTACCTAAGGACAGGTTTTATGTTTGAACGGAGAAAGGAACATACGCATCCAGCGGTCTACCAGGTATTATTGCGATTATTTTTTCCAAATCTGTCTACAATAAAAAAACGCCAGATTTTGAAATGTTTTCTTTTTTTTTGTTCTAAGGCTAAACCGAGTTAAGTCATGCGCAGAACTTTACGAACTCTAAGTACGTGGAATATCTAGCGTAATCTGGAATGGCTGCTAAAACTCCGTAATGTAAAATACGTTTTCTATAACCCAACATACTAACACGCACGTTTATTGCTAATTTTTGTTCATTTGAATGCAATTTTGGGGACCTTTTGATACACTTCTACATATCTGACAGTGAAAATATTGATGTCACGAGGCTGCCGTGCGGAGGATTCGTTTAAGCAAATATTAATATGACCATGTACATTTGATGTAAAGCTGCTGTAAAAAAAAGAGGAATGATGAATTGTTTTCGGAGTTACTACTTGAACGAAGTAACCTATATAATCACTCTGCACTTCACACTGGTGGATTTTTGAAATACAAAAATGTTTTTAAATATTTTTGTTTTAATGTATGTCCAGTGCTGCTTTATATGATAATATGCTCCTAATTCTGTAATATCTGAAATCGTCAAACTGCCAAGCATATGTATTTCAATTACATGTATTTAATGTAGTGTATGTCTCTCTTATATATGTACATATACGTCGTATATA
>JAODKL010000027.1:22226855-22243340 GCA_026780765.1 Petrocephalus schoutedeni | reverse complement strand
ATATACTTCAATTAGTATATGTAAATTAAATCATTACTTTATATCCATCGGCCATTTCTCGAAATAAATATGGTGTTTCGTTTCGTACAACAAAAATAAAGCAATCGGTTCATCGGCAGCAAGTTAATTTGTAATTTATTGTGCATTAATTGGACTACTCACACGTTGTTCGATTTTATAACAAATAACAATTAAGTATCCTTAATGTGTTTGTTTGTCAATTATATTATTTTAGATTTCATTAAGTCTGTCGTTTTCTGATAATATGCATGCATGGTATACACAATCTCACGCGTGAGTTAAGTAATTTTGCACCTTTGCGTATTTTATGTAGAGGCGCAGTTCATAATAAAATATCACCTCATATTTCTAATGGCAGTAACGTTTCATGTCAGTAAGCGATTTCATGTAACAAAACAAAACTGAAAACAAATTAATGAAATCGACGTTAAAACCGTTGAAAGGAGTTGATCCCGGTTTAACGGGCCTGTTGACTCATGAATTTCTCTGTGTACGTATTTATGTACGTAGGCCTATGTATATATGTATGTATGTGTGCATTATTATTGTTGTTATTATAATATCATTATTATTATTATATGACAAATGCATAATAGCACTCGTTTGTTTTATTTGTTTGAAATGTGTGGATGACCGAGTCGTACAGCAATAATATAGCAGCCTATATTTGAAAGCTATTCAGACTAACCGACGGTATGTTCAGCGTAAAAAGTGATGTGCGTATGATGTAAAATAATCTCGCAGATTTCAGGATAATGTTAACTATTACTTTGTCTCTTATGGTGATGACACCAGATGAACCACTCAAAAACTAATACATTTAAATGAAGCATGCCCCTGGATGGTCGCTCTATATTTTGGATATATTCTTGCAGTTCAGTACTGTAAATACAACTGTACGAAATATAACATAAGATCATATACAATTTTAATCACTCCACCATGGCCCTCCTTTAAATTTTAAGCCGTATTTTAAATGTTCGGTCACTGTATCATGGAGAATCCCACGCTGAGATATGCGGTCGCCAGCATGGCTATTCATCTGACCATCTTCTAAACACCTGGGTGACTATCATGGTGATAACCTCGAACAATACCTAAAAAAAACCGTGATGTCTGTCTCCGGGGCTGGAGTACCTTCAGCACCACGGTCTCAGGGGAGACCACAGTTTCACGGCTTGACATGCCTGTAGTCATTGCCCGGGTGCAACTGAGGAGGAAGTGGGGGCTCGGTTTTCCAAGTGACTCGCAGTGCCCCATGTCTTAGCGCTCGTGCATGTTTTGTTTCAAAAGCACTGGGTTGGGGGGTGGGGGGTGCACTTGTCAGGCCTTCTGATGTTTAAATGCATGGCATGTGAGAGAACACCATGGCTAAATAAATGTTGGTGAGTGCCTCTTCCGTGTCTGCATGGGATGGAGTATGTCAGAGCCTAGGTCTCCTAGGAAGGCGTGGGTCTTCAGGCTCTGCCTCTACCTCCGCCGCCCCTCCTCCCGTGTGTACCTAAGTGTAACAGGACTCTACTGTGTACTAATGGCACCTTAAAGGCACCCTCGCTATAGTGAGCGCGGGATATGACGGCCCTGTGTGGATCCAGGGAACTAATCGATACATCAGTTTCGACAAAAGTATGCGCGAGCAGCATTCCATAATCTAATGAAATAAATACCAAGTTCCAACGTTTGCCTTGAATCCACACGTTTTTATAACGTTAAAATACCATAAAAATTGTTTATTCTTTTACACAGCGATGACGATAGTTATGTGTTTGATACGGATATATTTACGGGTTAACGCTTTAAGACTAGTTATTTATCTTTGTCTAGCTGTCCTTGATCTTCGGCTAGCGAGAACTCTCCAATTTGCTCAGCCCAATCGCAGTAGTATATCATTGAGATCTCATGGTATCATTCAGATTATCAAATTAAACCTTATGGGAGATTTTACAGTGGCATTTTAGGCTCTGCAAAACAGCAGAGATTTCGTCCCACAACAGAGATAGCAGTTTTATACCGCTCATGTCACTTTGCCGAAAAGGCATCCGAATAATTTTGTGGGCACTAACTCATCATTAATCTAGTGTTACATTAATTTCAGGTCGAAGTTGCAATGTTGTTGACTAGTTCTTAGTTAGTCGACGCATGCCGTTTATCTCCAGACAATTCTCGGATTTCGAGTGGGAGACGGACGCGGGCACACTGTATTCCCTGCGCTAATGGGACGACAGCACGATACGCTGCAGCCCATAATATGATCTAGCCTATTTTAACCGGATTAGGGTGACCTTAAAATACATACATGATTACATTTAAATGTCTCCCCCCATGGAATCTGATTTACTCATGGGAGCGCTGGCAAACCACCGGCAGAGAGTTTACCACGTTCAAGCGATCATCTCAATATTTTGGAGCGAGGAGGCTTCTTATCTTAAGCCGCTGTATGCCGGGTCATTAAATTCCACGTGACATCCGTACACTAACCCACCTTACGCGTAATAATTATTTTATTTTCAATATATGCAGTGGTCATATAATAATTAATAATAGTAGCACCAACAATGTAATGCCGACACACATCTTCCGTTGAACGTTGCATAGACCAAAAAATAAATAAATAGACGGATAGAAATAGGCAGTGACGATGTAGAAAACGCACAATGAAATTAAGAGCTTAATTTAAAATGGTAACTGTAGTAATAAAATAGCAACTTTTAAGAATTGTATTTAAGTCGCAGCAAAATTGCTCGGCGCTGAGGGGAAAGTATACTAAGTATATTCAAATAGTATAATTTTCGGCTTGTTTACACACACACACACACACACACATATATATATATATAATGGCTAATTTCGGTTATTTGAGTTTGCTTAGTAAACCCTCAGCACCGACTAATTTCACTGCTACTTGTTTCACTGCTAGTTCTTAAAACACTCCAGTTACCACGATATGATTTGGATATGTTTCCATACTTAAATTGTCGTTATGGAAATATTTAAATATCACTGCTTCAGCGTAACAGAATTTAGAATGATTAAATAATCGCTCACAAAGACGATCATACATACACAATTCGAGTATATTGTGTTTTTTTAATTATTAGTCATTATTATTCTGTAGACATTTAATCATATTTATACAGCTCAATAAAATGAGTTAGGTGAACATTTTCCAGATTTTTTTACCAGAATACAGATTTTAAAAAATGATGTATTTCTTAATGAAACAGATATGTCCGAAATGTACATGTATAATTAATTTTGGGCAAAGTATATGAGTGAGGCCAGGGGCGATTCTAGGTTCAGAGCTTTGGGGGTGCTGAGCACCCAGAGAGCTGCCCAGCAAGGCAAGATACACTTTACTCGTCACAATGAGACTTAGAAATCTTTAGAAATCTTTGGGGGTGCTTTTATTCATGAATGAAGCACCCCCAAAAATGGGCTAAAATCGCCCCTGAGTGAGGCGATACTGCGTTGTTGAAGGATTTATGCCTTACACGTGGGTTAAAAAGCATTAAAATGTTACATTCTGATGTGTGGGCAATAAGTCAGATATGTATTTTAAGAAGTTTTTGGATGTATCGAACGGAAAGAACCGTTATTAGCAAGTATAAATATACACTAAGTGTGCTCTAGATCCAGTGAATTTTATTTTCATAATTACTATAAACAGCATATTTCATCTTGCTTGTCTTTTCTTACAAATTGACTGTTAAAAGCTCTTACTAGTTTCACTTGCTATTATTTGAACCTTAAACTGCTTAATACAGGCGAGTTGGATGTAAAGCAAACGAACCATCTTATTTATAAGATAAATGTAGATGAAGAAATCGTTTGTTTCGCCGGCCTTTCTTGAAATAATTGATGTCTATAATATTTTTTCTGTTACATGGTTTCTTATGTTTTCAATTTTCTTTTCATTCGGAAGGGCCGTTTGTTTCCACTGAAGACACGTTGCGGCCTTGGTTTTGATTTAGTGTTTGTGAGTTTAGTGGTCTCAGTTCGTAGCATGGAAATTATTACACTAGGACCAGATTACGTAGCCTTCGGTGACCATGCCGGCGCGAGTCTAACATTGAACGCAAAGCACAAAACCCGCTTCGTGAGCGTCTTTTATGATGAAAGTATACCTGTAATCACCTACATTCGGACACAAACTATTCGTAACGCGACTGTGTCGAGAAGGACCATTGAAGCAGGGTCATTCGATTTAGACATTAATGTTTACATTGAAAGGGCAATAATTTTATTTTCTCCACAAAACAATACCATTGCTGTACACATTGCAATAGGATGTAACACTTGCAGCTTTATACATTGTCACCATAGCTTATTATTGTTGTTGTTGGTCATGTTGACAATGTTACATTTTCTTCATTTAAATAATTGTATGAAGCGAGTAGTTTTGCATTTAAAAAATACTATGCAACAATATTACATATTCGTTGCGCAGCCATACACGTTGTTTCCTTAAAAAGCGTGCTTTAAATCCACAGTGCCTTGGTTCTCGCTCATGCCCATTGTAAACTGGGTCAGTATCGGGCTTCACCCAGCTCCGTGCTGACAGAAAGCTTCACCTTGACGTTGTGCTGCACGTCTAGTTCCTTTGTGGTGTCCGTCTCAGAGGTGGCGGCTTATTTTCTCCGTTTCTGACTTCAGGACACGCTTGTTGGAGTGCTGGAAGGCTCCGAGCAGAGGGGTTTTTATAGCCGGCGACCCGCTCTGCGGGATCCGCTCTGCGTTAATGAGACGGCATAGTTCAACCCGGGCAACAGCGCATTTTAAACTGAAGGTAATTGGTGGTGACCTTTGCGAAACACGAAAGACTGCAGTTTAATCGTTAGAAACGAGAATTTAGTTAATACATATGTGCGGTTTTTATCACGCTGTCAAGCTGCAATATAATGTTTCTGACTGTCCGTTGCTCTCCTTGCCATGACGGACTTCAAGCATGTCTTTTATGAGAGGGAAATCTTTGACGGGATCGCCAGTTCACTTTTTTTCATTGGCTACTACTATACCGTGGCTGACCTTTGATTATGGGTGGGGGTGATTTCATTTTATATT
The DNA here is from genome assembly GCA_026780765.1 of Petrocephalus schoutedeni. Taxonomy (NCBI): domain Eukaryota; kingdom Metazoa; phylum Chordata; class Actinopteri; order Osteoglossiformes; family Mormyridae; genus Petrocephalus; species Petrocephalus schoutedeni. The sequence continues at coordinate 22,238,258 of JAODKL010000027.1, read as the reverse complement.
TATTATGAAGTTAAATTATTTCAATGGGTCCGAGAAGAAGCAGAGGCGAAAGTGGAAAAACAGACCGTGCCAGGTTGTCCTGGAGTTTTATGGTTGCGGGTTGCTTTCCCGGGCTGAATATGACACAGTGAGCACAGGGCCATCAAACTGCAGACCTAGTCCTCCTCTGTCCATTCCCACAGAATTAAAATGGGTAACATGCAAGGTTCTGCCTGGAGGCCAAGCTTCTGGACCACGTAGCTAGCTCTTTAATAACTTTTGCACGCACAAATAATAAGAAACACAGACATAGGACAAGTCTGACAACCTCGGCATGTTTGAAGTTTACACTCTTACCGCATGGTTACTGCAACACCCACCTGCTTGTCCCAGCCATGTGGCATGGTCACATGCTTCCGCCTGACTGAGGTCCAAAAATATACTTGTCGTCCTGTACCTGTGATTTTTATTCCCAGTGCCATTTGGTTTGATGATGCGTGTGCTTAACTCATCCAGTATCCAGTCATCTTACCTTACGGTGTCAGGCCTAGAGAGTTATTTGTCAGTTTTGACAAAAAGCTGGGAAATTCAGTGATTATTAAAAAAATGCACAATATGTATGTGTGGAAATTATTATTATTATTATTGTTGTTGTTGTTATTGTTTTGGTGGTTTGAATAATTATTTTAACGTCTCTAGCTTACTTGGGGGAGCTATTTATAAGTGTGACTTTTAGCCTGGTTATGACCATGGAAATTAAAGTGGGAATGGTCCTTTTTCTCAATGAATTCAGTGTCCACATTTAATGTGTATACATTGCATTTATTTACGAAAATAAACAGAGCTTTTGAACTGGCGTGTGGGCTTGCAATGAAAATATTTAAATTCCAAATAAAACTTTAGGATTGAGGGTAACTGAGGAAGAAGTTTGCCGATATTTATACTGACTTGAGGCATTTCCCCAGTTAAATGCAGGCGGAAAGTAACAGAAATTCTACTAAAACTGAAAAGCTGTGATTGTGTGATATCACTTTCAGCCAGGTGAAAGCACACATGCGCTTTCTGTGTCCCTTTTGCTTTGTGGTCTGCTTTCCTTTGGGCTATGCCAACTCCCGGAGCAGTATTGAACTGAATGTTGGTTATTTTTATAACGTTTGCAGTTTTTTATTGATATCCGGATGGGATTTCTTAAAGCAGGTGCCGAGACTCCCTAACATCTCTTAGCGGTGGAGAGGCCCACATGTGGCGGCTTTGCTGACAGCTGAGCCGAAAGCAACATGCAATGCCGGATGGCTATATGGGACGGTTTGGATTAAGGAGCTAGCTGGAGGGTAACACGGAAGGATGTCCCAGTGGGTCTCTGGGGACAGCGGGAGTTCAGTCCTCAGTAACCACAGTTAGGTCCCGGTCAGGTGTAATCGGCCGTGAACAGCAAGACGGCATACAATTGTACTGTCAGGATATAAAAAGCATGCTATGTCTTCAGGACAGTAGTGAATTGGCTAATTTTATATTTAAAAATTTCCATCCATCTATCCACCCATTTAAAATTTTAATAGCGATAAACTAGTGAGTGATTTCACTGCTGGGCCCCTGAGCGAGGCCCCTTAACAGCCAGTCAGCCCTGCCTTCTCAGTTGTACAACACTTTGTATAATAGCATCTGCAAAATGAATAAAATGTAAAATGTAATCTTCTTTTTGTTTCCGAGAGCTAGTGTTAGGTCCCTGCGCACACAGCTTCCCGTTTGATCCGACCTTCCTTGTGGAAGCAGACAAGCTACGGAAACGGAGCGACTGGCTGCTGACTCTCGCTCTGCGTCCTCTCGCCCTGCGTCCTCTAGCTCTGCGTCCTCTAGCTCTGCGTCCTCTCGCCCTGCGTCCTCTAGCTCTGCGTCCTCTCGCCCTACGTCCTCTCACCCTGCGTCCTCTCGCCCTGCATCCTCTCGCCCTGCGACCTCTCGCCCTGTGTCCTCTAGCTCTGCGTCCTCTCGCCCTGCGTCTTCTCGCCCTGCGTCCTCTAGCTCTGCGTCCTCTCGGCCTATGTCCTCTCGCCCTGCGTCCTCTCGCCCTGCGACCTCTCGCCCTGCATCCTCTAGCTCTGCGTCCTCTCGGCCTATGTCCTCTCGCCCTGCGACCTCTCGCTCTGCGTCCTCTAGCTCTGCGTCCTCTCGGCCTATGTCCTCTCGCCCTGCGTCCTCTTGCCCTGCGACCTCTCGCCCTGTGTCCTCTAGCTTTGCGTCCTCTCGCCCCGTGTCCTCTAGCTCTGTGTCCTCTCACCCTGCGTTCTCTCGCCCTACGTCCTCTCACCCTGTGTCCTCTAGCTCTGCGTCCTCTCACCCTGCGTCCTCTCGCCCTACGTCCTCTCGCCCTGTGTCCTCTTGGTGCAGCCACCTCCTGTCATGCAAAGCGTGTCGCTAACCCACCCCTCTCCACATGCACCCAGCTGCTGCACCAAGAACAGACACACCATTGACCCCCCCCCCCCAATCTCATAAGTACACAGAACCGTCAATCCATTCCACGCTTTAACAGCTGACGGATGAGTAAGACAATCTAGACCCTGTGAGATGTGATGATTCTCACTTAGATACATGTTTGTTTTCAGGAAGAAGCAGAGGGAGGGGGTGAAGCCTGTCACTTACACCAGCTCCAGCTTATCCTTACGTAGCTCACATGCAGTGGCGGACGCAGGCTAAAGGGCAGGGGCGAGAAAATGAAAAGGGCAAGTATTGCATGACAAGTGAACACCCCCCCCCCCACCAGTAGAATGGTATGCTCTATATGTTGAAGTAGTCTTCATCCCTGATTAAGATTATTCAACTACTGTTTTGTCAACTACAGAAGGAACCACCTCGAGGGCACTTTATTTCACCCATTTTTCTCACATGTACAGGAAGCTGCATCTAATAGTGGAGCAATCTTCTTTCCTTCACTGAAAGATCAGTCATCAGACATAATTTTCGCTCCATTACAAGAGCACTTTATCTTGTGTGCTCACTTGGAATGCCACCCAGAGGGCACTTCATCATGTGTGCTCACTTGGAAGGGCACCCTAAAGGGCATTTCATCATGTGTGCTCACTTGGAAGGGCACCCTAAAGGGCACTTCATCATGTGTTCTCACTTGGAATGGCACCCTAAAGGGCATTTCATCATGTGTGCTCACTTTGAAGGGCACCCTAGAGGGCACTTCATCATGTGTGCTCACTTGGAAGGGCACCCTAGAGGGCACGTCATCATGTAGGCTCACTTGGAAGGGCACCCTAAAGGGCACTTCATCATGTGTGCTCACTTGGAAGGGCACCTCAGAGGGCACTTCATCATGTGTGCTCACTTGGAAGGGCACCTCAGAGGGCACATCATCATGTATGCTCACTTGGAAGGGGACCCTAAAGAGCACTTCATCATGTGTGCTCACTTGGAAGGGCACCTCAGAGGGCACGTCATCATGTATGCTCACTTGGAAGGGCACCCTAAAGGGCACTTCATCATGTGTGCTCACTTGGAAGGGCACCTCAGAGATCACATCATCATGTGTGCTCACTTAGAGGGGCACCCTCTTGCGCACAATTTTCTCCATCAGAAAAGCACCCAGAGGTCACCTTGACATTGCACAGATGTAAAGGCCCATTATATGGCCCTACATCACATTTTCTCTACTGGATGGATACCTATTTCACAGTGTTTTTCTCACTGATTTTCTCCTCCTGCTGTCTCTACTGGAAAAGGCACCCTTTGGGACACTTTAATTATGTAGGGATGGCATAGTGGGCACTTTATAATGGCAGCCTATTCCATTGGAGAAGTACCCCTCTAGGAGCCACTTAGACTATTGTCAGGGCACCTTAGGGCACTGCATCACATTCTCTCAGCTAGAAGGGCACTCATTATAACACTTCATCACATATTCTTGCTCAATAGGGCACATCATCTAGGGAGCACTCTAGATGGCACTAAAGGGCAGCCAGTAGCAGTGTATTTGCCACTCTGAAGGGCACTTTCAGAATGATTTTTTGGTTATGGGGGCAGTGGGGGGTTGCCCCCCACCCCACTCCCTCGGAATCCCCGGTGTCTGCAAGTACATTATCCCATTGAGACGTCACACATCTCAAAGGGGCAGTGAAGCTTGTGATGTGACATATTCTGTTACACCTTATTTGCATGCATCTCAGTTTTCCATCCCTCAATTTTCATCCAGCCTGGTTAGAGCCAAGTTTTACTTTTGTCTAATAAAAAACGCGTCTGTATGTAGGGGTTTTTTTTTCCCTTAAGGGGATGTTCATGTAAAAATAAAGAGACGTCATTTCACACTTCAGTGTTATTTCAAAACATAAATCATACAATGTATTATATGGTGTTTTGACAAATGTTACTGTCCAATATACTAGTTAAAAAGGTTATATGAAACCTGCTTGGGGGAAGAAAGGGATTATTCTCATGTTCTGAGAGCAAGCTGACATTTACAGCTATAAAAATAACGACAGGTGACATGAAAATGTGCTGGTGGTGTTGAAATTTTGGGGGGGCGGGGCATATAATTTTCTTGGGCCATTGCTTTCTGGCTGTCCGTCATTAATTAGAGCAAGTTTAATTACTTCTCTGGAAGGCTACACCTTGCAAAGTACTGGCTACCTGTCCTGTCCATGTGCTGAACGCATTTACTCTAACATTTACTTTGATATTTACTCATGGTTACTAAGACCTTAAACAATAGAATAGAATGGTATATCTTTATTATCATTGCACAAGTACACCTGTCACTGCACAGGTACAATGAGATTTCATTGCAACTTCCCTACATAATGCTATTACTGATGGTAAAATGTGATTTTCCTTCGTGTATTGGGTTTATTGGTGCTACCTTCATCAATTTAGTCTCAATTTAAGCATTTTTTATTCAGCAGATGTTTTTTCCCCCAAAAGTGATGCTTTTAAGCAGGGTCAGACAGTCTGCGGAGCGGTCCGGGGTTGAGGGCCTGGCTGTAGGCCCCAATGGAGAAATCATTCTGCTGACTGTGGGATTAGAGGTGGTGACCTTCTGATCTCAGAGACAGCAGCCTAACCTGCTGAGCCACACACTGCCCCCATGAGTTCAAATGTCACTGAATGATACCAAACTTCACCAGCTAATGGAAAGATAAGGAATTGCCAGTCAAAATGGTCTTTGTTAGCATGGCTTGAAGGTGATGTTTGACTTATCAGTTTAAGTAGTTAAACTAGACAAAAGAAATTACAATTGGTGTGGGGGGGGGCAGTTGATCATTATTCAAAATTTGTAGTAAAAGTGAGCGCTACATTTTGTAAATTTTTGCAAGAATAATAATGCAAAACTGTGGCTCCTGGATATAGGTGCACACCCACTGAGCCAGTGAAGCAGTTAACGGTAAATCACAATCAATGGCGCCTCCATACCTGTGCGATATCGGACACGTTGGCTACGTCACTCGTCTCCGCGGCCTCACGCTCCATTTGTGGATCCGGGTTCTGCCTCGCGAGGAACGTTTGAAATTCAAACACCTTGACCGATTAAAATGTTCCGCGTCTGGAAAGAACAAAACAATAGAAAAAAAAAACCTTGTTAATGTACATTGGCAGGGAATGCTCTCTGTGTATATTTTGGTATTAGATCTCACTTAAAAATGTGTTAAATACTTGCCTTTTCCATTAAAGTTAAATACAGAAAATTAAATTCCTCAATTTTTCTTGAACTACGGTAAACTACAGTGGAGGCAGAGTGGGGGTGTATTGGTTTGTTATTAATTTTATTTTTTTTTTTACAGATATGAGGCCACACCTCCTGTTTCGGTTTTTCTCCGTCTTTCTCTTTTCGCCGCATGGTTAAATTTAATACAATGACAGCAAATGAGAAGCTGCTTAATGCAGCTTGTGCCTCAGCATTACCAAGCTGCATGTGTTCCCTACCGTTATTCGCCAGCAGCCCTCCGCGCCCCACCAAAGAGGGCCAGTGGGAGGATGCAGCGCAGGCGAACTCAAGGCCTCCCATTCAAAGCAGTGTGACATAGTTTTCTGCTAAACCAGGAATCAAGGCCTTGGACGGGCCTTTTTCTCGTCAGGCTTAGAGGCGCTGTATGCATTTTGACAGTCGCCCCTTTCAAGATTAATGGCCTTATGAAAACCTCGTGTCTTTCTCTGGAAGCCGAGGCCCGATAACAGTCAGCGTTACCGGAATAATAGTGCCATGCAGACTTTGGAATCCAAATGACAGAAAGAGCATCAATGTCATAACAGTGCTGCAGGCTGGCCGTGCCTGCTGTTTTTTTTGCAGTGAGATACGTTTGGGAGCTGTCTCGGTTTGCTTACTTACTGGGGTTGAAAAACATCTCCTGCCATATTTTCTTCTCTGGGTTGACCTCACTTTGAAAGAGTTTAAACTGAAGATATAGTTGAATTTAAAAAAAATGCAGGTACGAGGCCAAACCTACAAGAACTGACTTGTGCCTCCCATGATTTATACCTTTTTGGTTGAAATAAACTTTTCATTATACAACATTCTATTAAATAGAATGTCATCTCTGTTACATCAAACAAGCAAATGTGGGTAGTCACATTTTCTGCTGTTTATGCACGCAGTGAAAACCCCATAGAAAAAACATCCACAGTCCTGAGCAGGAGAGGCGGTTTGAAGGTGGACTGATGGATCTATTGTAATGACCTGTTATGCACTCGTTTGTCCTGTGAGGTGTTACTGTCGTCATGTTCACCCCCAAAGCTGTTCCAGCAGTTATGCAGCTGGAGGGTCACATCAATGACCGAGGTGCGGCTTGCCGCTCTCTGAGCTGGCCCCTTATGCTCTTCCATCAGCCTGAGGAGCGCAGTGGAGCAGCTCAGCTCTGTGTGATCTCAGCCTCGCTCAGATGAGGACTTGGGTCCTTCAGACACACAGGCTTGTAGCTGGCTACCATTCCTGCCCTGTGTCATTTCTGGAAATCTGTAGGGGGAGGAATTTCAACTGACCAGCCACACACGCGTACATACAGATATATATTTCGGGTTCGCCAAACAGGAGGTGACTCTCGATTTGCTTGTGTTGGTTGGAGATGAAGTCATTCTGCTACATTGTATGTTTACAGGACATTTTCTATGAATTGTGACTGCTGGAAAAGTAAGGTGGGGTGAATGGAATCACTATAAATCACTGTATGTGTGGTTCCCTTTAAATATCCTAGGTTCCTGCAAGAGGCAATGATGGCTGTAACCACTGAGCCTGTGTAGTTAATATTCCTGTGCCAGATTCTGACTGGTAGTAATTGGTGGATAATGATGATGGTGACAAATTGAGCGCACGCCTTATCTTCCTGTGAATTATTCTTAGTGTTTATCCTTGATATAATAATGAACACTGCTGTATATTGGACATATTACAGTAAGCTGAAGTATTTCTTTTGCAAATGAATTGTTTGCATGATAAATATTCCCTTTTGTGTTATGTCCATGCTGTCAGTTGGCAGGAACAAGAGTTTAACAGACGAAACATGATCAGGGAATCTCAGACTTGTCTGAGCTAGTTGTCTGTAGACAGGGGCGAAACATATTCATTTTCTTTACTGGCGTAAAGAACATTTCATTATTGCCATTGTTAAAATAGCCAATTTTAGCAGTGTTGGTTATTGGTGTAGTAATTTCGGTAATCGCACGAGAAGCGTAGCATAATAAAAAAGACAATTCAGTATACTATAAATCGCAAGTATCAATATTTATATAATACTAGTAGGTGTTCTGATGAAGACAAGTATCAAATAATATACAGGCAGCTTTGCGATTTATGATATAAATGGAGGGAAATGAAAAGTACAAAATGTGGTTTCAGGTTTTCATCTGCAAAAAACAGTTTTCCACAGCCACAGAGATGGAAGGAGTGGAAAGCATGAAGAGTCATTGCTAGATGACATAAAAGCCGGCCGTTGGTGTGTGCAGGAATGCTGGGAGCCTGGCATCGGCGGGAAGCCGTGCCTTGTACGTCAGGGCTCCCTCACCCTCTGCAGAAACTGGTCATCGTTACGGTAACTAGTAAGCTGCATTAGCTTTACATGGGCTGATGCCAGTCTTTTTAGCCGGTTAGCATTATTGCTAGTCCAGAGTGCGGCAGCGTTGACCTTTCCGTGTCTCATGGGGTTTTGACGTGCTGTTGAGGTGCAATCCCCTGTGCATTTTTCTCCAATAACAAACAAAAGTTTTTATGATCCTTACAGCGCAGACCACAGCGCAGCCCAACTGGACCGGCAAGGCTATGGCCTCCGCACCGGAACGTAGTACAATCAAAGAGGCGGCGACACGGGGAACATCTTCCAGGCCGACCGACCAAATGTAAAAATACGCCCACAACCAGGGCGGTGAGACTTGGCCAGAGCGTACGGAGCGAGCTGGGTGGCAGGGAAGGACGAGGCCCCGAGAAAAAGCTGCGAGGAACATGCTCCGCTCGTAAGGCGCCGGGGACACCCCTGGGAGGCGATGCGCGTCTTCCCTGGCAGGGTTTCCCGGGGTCAGTGCGGTGGGGAAGCCAAATACGAGCCCACGCTGGATGGTGGGTGGCCAGCGCTGGAGACAGGCAGGGCACGCTTTGGCCGTCTCTAAGCAGATTATAGTCCGGATAAAAGAAATGTGAACGTAGCCCAAACGCAGTGCTTGGGAAAGACACCCACGAGGAGGATGCCAGAAAACTGCCTTTTCATTAAAATCCAAGCATGCATTTACCACCACACTGGCCCGTCACTGACAGCTCATATTGTTTCATCTTCGTATTCCCTAAGCGATGGTGGTTTTACTGCAAGCCCTCCTTATGTCTCCAGTATTGTTATTTTCTACCCCGCTATTTTTTTTAAACATGGAGGGACCGCTTGTACATTTTAAAGATTTTTATTTTTTTCTGATTACAAATTTCTGATGCTTGAGGTAAAGGGTCTCACAACTTTAAAAAATATATATTTGCAGCTTCGGCGTATTTTTTTTAACTGCAACGCTGACAGGGACCCTGCCCCAATATTTTTATTACTCCATAAGTAACGGACATAAAGGTCATTGATACTCACTATATTCCCGGGGCCCCTTGTCTCTGCACTGTATCCACCAGCAGCCATGATGGTCTATGGTAACATCTCATGGTGATGGTGTTGCCAAAGATCAGATGTAGTTCATAGATGGGGGGGGATTGCGTGTTGACCCTTGGGAAAAGCTGAACTAGGAATGACTTGGAAGCAATTAGGGACCCAGAGAATTTGTCCACGGAGCACAAAACTCTGGGGATTCTGTAGACGTTAGCTAAACGTCAGTGCCGTGCCACACACTACTGACATTACCGAGAAACTGACCGCTGGACGCGTGGAATCATTACTGTCTTGTTCTTAGGAGAAGTGACTCCGAAGGTGGTTTAAATAACATGGAGGTTGCCTCATGTTGGTGAAGCAATTTTGTGAAACTGGTGCACGGTTTAATGGAACGTGGCAACCCTCAGTGCTATGTGAAGTCAGGGAGGGGTGACTTTCATATGGCATAATTCAAAGTAGTTCACTCCTTTTCACACAATTACTAATTACTAATTTTCAAGCATCCCTGCACTACAAAGGCCTGGTTAGCACAAGAATAGCTTTGTTTAATCATGCAATAGTTTTGTCTAAATGTGAATATTTATAACTTCACATACGAGGCGATTTATCGCCCAATGAATAAAATTGACTGGTTTAGTGTGAATTTTCTCATTGGATTTTCCTTCGGAAAACTCATCGGACGTGCGTTTGGAAATTCCTGGATGAATCGCAGCCCCGACGCTGCCAGTGATCTGCTGCATATGATCCAGACTGCTCCCATATGCCGCGACGTACGTATCCAAAGAAGGCGCAGAAATGGAATTTCACGACCTCGCCGCGACCTTCCCTCCATGCACAGGGGGAAATTGGAACATCAAATGAATGGAACTGGAGTAGAGGTGTCATGGTCAGCTAATGGGAGCCATGCTGCCTGGATGGAAAATGGCAGCCAAGCAGACCGCCAACATTAATTTAATTTTCATCTGTGTGTGTGTACGCAGGTTTTCCTATACTTGTGAGGACCAAAGAACCTCCGAAGTACAGCAAATCCTCAAAAAACGTGGGTAGTGAGATCATTTTTCCGGTCCTTGCTGCTTCAGAATTCATTTTATAAAAACTTGTGAATGCAATTAAAAAAGTTAAAATGCTGAAAGTCTTTTATCGTGTTTGGTTTCTCATGGTTAGGGTTAGAGCTGGAACGGGTTAAGGTGGGATTAGGGTTTTTCCCATAGAAATGAATGGATGGGCCGCACCAAGACATGAAAACATACAGCACTGTGCAACTCTTGGGCTATTAAAGAAAATGATGTTCAAAGGATCTTCAGTGCCCTGCGATGGGCTGGCCCCCCATCCTGGGTTGTTCCCTGCCTCGTGCCCGTGGCTTCCGGGATAGGCTCCGGACCCCCCGCGACCCTGAACAGGATAAGCGGGTTGGAAAATGGATGGATGGATGGAAATGATCTTCATGTCGGTGTGGAACTATAACATTATGTTAGTCAAAACTAGCAAGCCTAGTCATTTCAAGTCCTCTCCTACGGACACCACAGTATTTGCAGCAACCACTACACTCATGTATTTTTTGACATAACCACTAGGACCACTCCTGTGGCTAATCAATACCTCATTGACATTTGTTAGCTAATTAAATTAATGAATTAAGAGAAATTTAATGAATACATGGAATGGCTGAGGAAACTGAAGCAGTGTGTTCATTTAGTCATCCAACAAGGCATCAGTAACTTTTTAGAGAGCAGAAGAAAGTCTCGTTGGCGTTATCGTGTTACCTTTAGTTTCTGTATGTTCTAATGTTAAATTGTGTTTTTTTCTGAGCAAATATACACTTGCTATCAAGGTAAATCGCATTAAACATTTTACGGCCCTAGACTTGGGTACCATATATGTGTGTGTGTGCGTGCGTGTGTGTAAATGTAAGTGTGTGTGAGCTTGAACAAGTCGTCTCTGTGCCAATACATAGCTGTGAATTTGTGCGTGCAAACAAATTTTCTCTTTGTTAGTGTAGATTAATGTCTCTGTATATGTTCTTGAAGGTGTACCTGAGGTTTCTGTGCGTGAATACGCGTGAGAGCCTCTCCGTTTAGCTGAATAACCAGATTGTGCCTTTTCGTCGTCCCTCCAGCCTCCCATCTTTTGGTCAAATAGATTTAGATTTGCCTTCAATCAAGTCCCATTCGGCAAATTTCATCGCGCATGTCATTTGACGCCGATGCTGCCGCATTCACAGGCGTGTGTCTGTGGAATTAAATGGGGCCAAACGGCATTGAAGTGGCCGTGTAGAAACTCGGCATCAGTCGCACTCCACTGACATGGAGTCAGAGCCTGTTGTGTTTTCAAGGGCTGAATCTACAACCACTGAATGCCTAAG